>JBAIZZ010000374.1:1056455-1086980 GCA_037355905.1 Heliconius aoede | reverse complement strand
TTATTATTAGGCTCTCTCTCTAGCTACTCTATATGCATAAGGTGACCATTTTTCGGTCGGCTCAAAACGAGATAATTTTGGATGGCTTCCGTTTTTGTAACGAAAGCCACTCTGGCTTTTGTTTTTTTTTTACATGTGTTTTCGTTTGCCTATGATAAGTTAATTATTTTTCTGGATGTCTTATGGTACTTTTGTCATTAATTAATTATTTCATACTTCCGATTTTTCGATGAATCAGCCGAATTTACGGGACTCCGAAAAAACGGGACATTTGTACATCCGATGGTATATTTTGAGACACCGGGACACATTGGCGAAAAACGGGACAGTCCCGTTTAAAACAGGGCGTCTAGTCACGTTAAGAATAGAACTTAAATTAAAAAATATCCTAATTTTACTACCATAATAAGGGTGCACAAGGAAATAACAAAAATCTAGGTCATATATGCCTGGTTTGTAAAATATAATAAAGATATAATATAAATAATAATATTTTTGTGTTATATTATAATTATCTTAGCAAACAACAAATATTTCATTGTAATTAAATGAAAATAACAAAATAAATGACTAAGAAGTCCTAATTTACCACGTAAAAGGGAACAACAAGTGCAAATCTTTTTTACTGGCATTAGCATTTTCCAGTAATTAAGTCTCTAAGTTTTAAAATATAGTTTATTGCAACTGCATCAGGGAAGGCTTAATGAAAGCTCCATACTTTTTCCGCCCACGATCCTAATTTTACTTTCGCCGAAAATGTTTTTTAATTATTAAAATACCCAATTAAGGAGATTGATGCGGTAAAGGAGGCCGTCGTGGCGCTGTACCCCGCACACAGCACAGGTATGCAGAGGGAACCTCGGTGTTAAGACACTCCGTTCCCCACTTTCTGCCAAATTCTGGAGGCATTGCGTGCTGAGTGGCAGAACTCAACGCCGCGCTTAGCTTCGACATCAGAGCGAAGAAAAATTGAAATATAAACGTAAAGGAATATTTCACTTCCTCGAGTGGGAATCGAATCCACAAACATCGCGTTTACGCGCGACACCCTTCTGCCACTGCGCCACGACGGCCTCTCGTAATACTTATTTAAGTTTATATTTTCATTTCTTCGCTCTAGTGTCGAGGCAAGGCGCGAGTTTAATTTCGTCACTCAATACAGCTATCAATATATATAATAGCAATATTCAGCGAAAAAATCGTTTTTATAATATAACTTCGTATACATTATCAACTTTTATACTCTAAACAATAATAGGTTCATGAAATTATGTTACTTTTTGATCACAGCATAGGGTGAAGCCTTCTATTCTAATATTACAAGTAATTATTTCATATGTGAAAATAACTTATCTACTTATGTTAATTTGCAATATATTACATAATAGGAAGCCGTCGTAGCGCAGAGACACAAGCGTGTGACTGTAAATGCGACAGAGTGTGTTCGATTCCCACTCGAAGAAATGTAATATTTAATATTTTCATCGCTCTGGTGCCAGGGGAAAAAACGTGGCGTTGAGTCCGGTCCTCAACACGCAATGCCCCAATTATTCGACGGAAATTGGGCAACGGAGTGTCTTAACAGTAGTTTCCCTCTGCTTATCCTGCTATATGAAGGATATTACTATGAAGTAATAATTACAGTATGCGATCAAGTTGAAAATTATAAAAGACACAAATGAAACTTACGTGAAAAAAATCCTTAATATTCATTAAATTATAGAACGCTTCGCTTGTATGTTCCGTAGATAATAATAAGAAGATTAAAATGAAAGCGGTTGAAAATACTCCCCATAGAAACGAGAATTTGAATAACTAGAATATTAATTAAATAAATAAGGATAATGTTTTTTTTTATATTAATATAACTATAAGGAATATTTAAACTTATTAATTATTTTTATCGCACTGGTACTTATATAGTCTTAGTAACATTTAGTTATGTGTAGTTGGAGCCATCGTGCCGTAAGGGCACAAAGATGTGGTCCTGGGTTCAATTCTAGTCGGAGGAATAAAATATTTAATATTTTCATTTCTTCGCTCTGGTGCGAAGTGTGGCATTGAGTTTCATCACTTAACAAACAATGCCATCCGAATGCGGTGGAAACTGGGGTTCGAAAGTGTCGTAATCGGAATAGAGTGTTAACACGAAATTACTAGGTTCCATCAGCCCTCTGCCCCACTATGTGCAGGATTCAGCGTGACGCTTAAAAAAAATACATTTACTTCCAAGTACTAGCTTCACGCTTTATTGCTAGCGATGATAACGCTACCGTTTATCTTTTCCTGATTTATGCATCTTTCGCGTATAGTTAACGAATGTTATGAAGTTCTGCTCTCTTTCCGTTGAAAGATTACGAGATGCGTGATGATATAAAAAAAGTAATAGAAAATCTGTACGCTATACATTACGCCTGCACATTAAGCAAAGAAAACCAACAACCGACACAAAAAATTGAGGTAACTCACATAAAAACATATTAATATATTTTTATTACCTTCAAAAGTGCTTTATCAGTCATAGTTGCTATAAAGAAATTACAAATCCAAACCGTGCCAATGACAAAAAGCCTTATAGACATGCTGTTTCTGTCATAGTTGGAAAACATTTTCCTAAAATGAAAACAAAATATCTAAACACACTAATATACAAAGGAATCGCATAATTTATCTATTGTAACATCATTATCTATTATATAATAAATGAATTATAATTTATTTTTGTATCTTCACGCTGTATCCCGCACATAATAGAGCAGAGGTAACCTGGGAACCTAGTGTTAAGACACATCTGTTTCACATTTTGTGTCGAAACTCAACGCCGCACCTTACTTCGTTACCACAGCAAGGAAATAGTAGAAATCGAACCAACTCGTCGTGTTTAATAATATTATATAATAATGTATAAATGTATTTTAGTGATTTTTTATAGGATACCCGCTGTCATTTAGAAAGTAAGTGCATTATTATGATTATTGTTTTGTCCTTCTCACTTGAAAAAATATTTATATGGAAATTATTTTCATTTTCTTAGTGTATTCTATCTTCAATTTAGTGAAACCACGTAATGCCGCGCTTTGTCTTCCCACTCTAACACAAAAATCATATATTTAATACGTATATAAAAATTCTCATTGGATTTCAACTCAGTATTGCCGCAGCAGTCGAAAGTCTAATAGAGGCATTGAGAGAAATTCTAATTATATAGAGTTAATCTAATGTAAAACTGAAAGCTAGCTTCACGCTGTATCCCTAGTGGAGTAGTCAGAGAGAACTGAGCGTCAAACGCTACTGTCTCTGCATACCTCTTTCGCCTCGTCTACTGTCATCAACCTCTTCATACAAGCCCTTCGGGGGCTTTATACGCGACCATCCCCCAGTATCTTTGTTTTCGAAGGTCAAACGAGGTATAGAGTTGATTTAAAGTATTAACATAATAATTAAATTTGTCAAAGTAAAAACGAGTCTCACTTTTTTTTTAATTAACAAAAGATCACTCACAAATAATTCAAATGGGCCGAAGTACTGGATAGATCCAGTGTTATATTTTTACGACAATGCAAATATATGTCCTGAGGGTTCGTGCACGTTATGTTTTTGTCAACCTTCTGACATTTTGACCATGAAGGCGTTTTACCTATACTGGCAATGAAAAATCGTATCGAATCCGCCAGGTCACTGGCATGCTGGAACAAAGTGAAATCAATAAAGATAAAATAAATATTAGTAACATTGTAACATTGTAGTAAAATCTATGAATATATATATTAAATTATAATTAAATTAGCTTCACGATATGTCAGCAAATAGCAGTCGAAGGGAAAGAGTTAAGACACTCCGTTCCCCACTTTCTGCCGATGTCTGGAGGCGTTGCGATTTGTGTGGCGGATCTCTTTCTCCGCCGCCGCTCTTTGCTTTGACTCCAGAGCGAAGAAATAAACATATAAATTTAAATAAATATTTTATATCGTTGAGTGGGAATGGAACCCACGACGAATAGCGTTTACAGTAAGAGTTTGTGCCCCTGCGCTACGACAGACATCAATATAAATATTAAATATTGTTTTGTCCAATAACGTTAATTGCAGAAATCCATTACTCTCCGAAGTCAAACAAACATGACAGTGAATTTACCACCGATCATCTGTTAACAAATGTTAAAGGTTTCAATTGGAAATATGCAAATTTACTGTTTTTTGTTTTATTTTTTATTATATGCACTTTTATTAAATGTGTAAAACGTAAATAAATATTTCACTTCCTCGTGTGAGGATCGAACCCACAACTATTGCGTCACAGTCGCACCCTTGTGCCGCTGCATCACTGCCAGGAAATGTAGTTTATCATATTTTATTTTAATTTTAATACATTCAACTGTTGATAAAAAGTTTTAATTTGAAAGTTGAATTATTCTGAACATAACTATTAATTAAATAAGAGATAATCTCTATAATATCTTGTAAATTATTAAAGTATTGTAAGGTTTACATCAGCATAATAAGAAAAATAAGCATTAGTCAAGCGCTAGTTGCGCTAGGCATTCAAAACCTTTGTTTAGGTTCACGTTGCGTACGCACTATTGGCAACCGGATTTAAGCTTCTCGAAAGCCAAATAACAGAAATTAAGTTACTTAATGCAATTTAAAATTAAAATTCGTTTAAGCGTGTAAATGGTTTCTAGATCTAGAAAATGAATCAAGCCCACAATTATTATGTTTACAATCAAATATATGCCCTCTTATTTACCTAGCATAAAAGTTAAGTTTCTTTAAATATTGTAAAAACGAATAAAAAATAATTATCGGACTTGTTGTATTTTACATACCAATATCGACCAAAGAGCGGTTTGTAACAGAATGGCGAACGAAACACCTCTCATCAGGGGATTGAGAGTTCCATTTGTATCCAACTTTCTAATATATTGCTTTATAAAAAAATCCATGAACATGTAACTTACACCGATAAAAATTGCATAAAATATGTATTCAAATAGGTGAGCTGAAAGAGAATAGGTAATAAATATATGGAAAATTATCATATAGAGTTATGAATGACTTATAAATTTCTAATATATATATGTATTGTACATTGTATCTATAACGTATACGTTCCCCACTAATAAGCACGCCACGCCGCGCTTCCTTATGCCAGAGGATTTAGGATTAAGACAATAATTTTCCCGTATATGCCCATCGAACCGACATACATATGTATAATGCAGTAGGAGTAATTTTACAAACAAAAAAAAATACCCTAAAATATAAAAATAAAACCCATGCACTAACATAACACATATGATACAGTGCAAATAATGCCTGCTTCAGTGCACTACAGCAATGTAGTCGTATTTTAGTTTTCTACACTTCTTTGTCACTTACTGCTTTTTTTTTTAATATAACTTGTTCTAAAATTGAACTCGCATACTAAGTTGCGTAGAAATTTCTTTCACTAAATTAATTTATCTATGTTTTATACATAGATAATACTGTGATTAATAAATTTAAAAAAAATGTTTTGGATAAGTACAAAAATTAATGCCAAATGACGTTATGTATATGGCGTCACCCTCAACGTCGAAACATATTTTTCTATATAATAGAAAATAAGGATATATGAATACCATGAACTACTAAAACTTTTGAGAAGATGTCAAAACTTGTGCTGGTCGATGAAAATGCGTAAGCAACATATACAAATTTCTTTATGCTATCCCATCTAAAGTGCCCTCCTATTATTTCCTGAAAATAAATAAAAAATACATAGATTTTAATATAAAAAAAATATTCGAGCGGCATATAATATACAAAAATTGAAATATTTTCGTTTCTTCGCTTTGGTGTCGAGGTGCACGTCGTTGAGTTCCTCCAGTTAACACGCAGTGCGTCGACAAATCGGCAAAGTGGGGAGCAGAGTGTCTTACCACTAGGCTCTCTCTGCTACAAGCGTCATAAAAGGGCACGTCTCGATTTTGAAAAAAATATATAATAGCTTGTGAGATTTATTCCGTTAGAGTTAGATATATGGCTTTTAATGTAAGTGATTTGATATCGAGAAGTAAGGCGATTGTTTTTAATTCACAACCCGTGTGATTGTGTCAACAAGCACGTGATCTATCTTGAAATGGAATTTGAAAAATTATTTTATTTATTTTTGTCTTTTGTAGGCAGATAGAAAAAGAAAAAAGGAACGACGTATGAAGATACAAAATACAAAGATATTCTATTTATCTAGCACAGTTAAGTTTTATATAAACACAGTGCACCTTGCGTTTTAAATTAATAATTAATTTTATAGTAATTAATTTCTTCATCCGAATTATATCTCCAGAAGGAAAATAAAAATGATACAAATTAATTATAATAAAAAATATTCTCACATTTTTATCACAAGAAGATGATGACATACTTTTCGTCAGGTCCATGACTCGGCTATGCATTTTTTCTACACCGGTCGGCTGGAAATAGGTATTATTTTGTAATTCTTATAAAATAAAAAAAATATATGAAATAAAATGAAAATGATCTTTATTTAGAAAATATTACATACAGATTGTTTACACTGCGATCTCCCAGTAAGTAGTCAGAAGACACTTCTGTTGGGAATATCACGCAGCTCCCAAATTGAACACCGAATACTATTATTAATTAAAATTATGTTCATATATGTGAAGTGACTTATAGCTACGGTATCTTAATATAATCTGCAATGGAACGAGATCCTGTTATGTATATGTGTGTGTGTGCATGCAAGGGATTGTGTGTATGTTGTGTATTTATAAGAATATGTGAATGTGTGCATTACTATTTAAGCCAGCATTAGGTAATTCTATGTAAGAGAAGCTCAACTTCCTTAAACGTAACTTTTTTCAGCCATTTCTCTGGGGCAACTTTACACTTTGTAAATATTTAACTGCTTATTAATTTTTTTTTATAAGAAAAGTGACTGACATTCGTACTGCCTCTTAGCAAATAATGTACAAGCAAAGTAAACTATATACAAAAATGTATATTTATTAAATATGTATTATATATTTACGCCCACCAAAAATCTTTTGTATTCTTTTAAATATTTTTAGTTGTCATTGTTACATTGTTATTTGAGTTAACATTTTGTAAATTATTATAAAAAAAATAAATAGCTTAACCGCTAAATTAAATTATCTTCTTTAAAAGCCAATTTTTTATATCAAAAAAACTACAAAGAAGCAAAAAATAGATTCAAAACAACATTTAAATTCAGTAGGTACGTACAAACGCTATTGGAATTCAGCTCTAATTAAAAATGCACTTCAAAATGCCCAATTCATTCGTAAAAAGGCTTGGAATATTTCAATATGCAGACTTTCAAGGCGTTTATTTTTATAAGCTCTTAATTTTTTGTGTTATAAGTTTTAAGAGATTGTTCTGGAATGACAATATATACATATATTTAGTTCTAAATTTCAATTTAATAAACGTGGGAAATGTTATTAATGGGAGCTTAACTTTGTCTCGGGTCTTGGGTTTATAGGTTCCTTCTGTCTTTTTTCCTCTATTTATTTTTCACCCAAGCTATGTGTGGGATATAGGGTGAAAAAAAAATTTTTATCATTTTAAAAAAAATTTACAAATTTCCTAGCTTCGCGCTGCAAACAGTGTAGGCAGAGTGAATTTAATTTATTAAGACACTCCGATCCCCAATTTCCCCCTGATTTTCGCTTTGTCTTGTTAGTTGAAGGAGGAATTAAAATAGAAATAAAATAATGTATTCACTAGATTGAGAACCGAACCCACAATCATCGAGTTTATAGTTAGGCCCTATGCTGTTGCCCACGACAGAATATTATAAATATATAAAATTGATTGATCTATGAATTGAGAGTTATCAAGAGTATACACGTAAGAAAGGCACCAAATGTATTTATATATTTGCATGCAATATAATCTAATTAAATAACCACGCTATTAATTACTTAAGAGTTAATTTGACTTACCAATAATTCCTTCCAATTTAAAAATTTAATCGCTGCATTTAAAATACAATATATTTTCCACAAAAGACCTTGTTGGGATTAAATAAACGGTCCCAAAAACTATTTATTATCTCCTCTAAATGAAAATGAAAGTATTTAAATAAATGTATATGAAATAATTTTTATGACAATAGGTATAATATATTAGCTTATTGATACATTTTTCATAGTTTGCTTTTGATATATTTTTTTGTACTTTAGTCCAAAGATGATGTTCAACGTCATATTTTTGACAACATCTTGTAACTTTAATTTATACCATAAAGAAGATTTATAAGATTTTTTTTTATTTAATTTATAATTGTCAAAGAAAAATATGATAGAAATATGATTAGAAAAATATTTTTACGCGTTGTTTATCTTATTGACCTGAAAAATAAAACTGCTCTATACATGAAATTGGATCAGAAAGCTGATATCTAGAAAGATTGCAATGTGTCTGGTTAGATATAAAACAACAACAATTTTCTCGACGGGATGAATCGCTTAAATTCAATACAAAGAATTCAACATTCAGATTTAAAATTCCTATTGTTTTTTTATTCTATTATTGTTTTTTATAAAAGTAATGAATAGTGTAGTGGGACGTTCACCCGCTCTGGCATGAAGCGTGATACGGTGTATGGAAAAATAATCGATTCAGTGCTTGTCTATACATATATATTTTTAAAGAAATAAACAAGTAAAATATATTTTACTCGTTTCTTTCTTTAATAATGTATATATATAATAAATTAAATTTAAATATATAATATATTAAAACAGCTTTTCGCTGCATTAATATATTTTAAATTACCGCACACAGCGAGATAGGCAGAGGAAACCATTACATCATTCCGGTCCCCTTTTTTTGCCGAATTCTGGTGGCAACGCCGCGCTTTGTCTAGACACCAGAGCGAAGAAATGTAAATATACATTGTAACAAATATTTCCACCCACAACCAGTCGGTCTTACAGTCACATTTTGTGCCTTACACTTAACCATAAACTATATTCATTTATTATTATATCAATATTTTAAATGTTTAAATCTATTTGATTCCCATTCCTGTACCTAAGAACAACAATTGTAGGATTGTCTATACACTTTCCAAATATCTTTACTAATAAAAATAGTTTCTTAGTAGTATATAATAATGACACAGCAGGGTAGACAGAGGGAGCCTCATATAAAGTCACTCCGTTCCTCACTTTCTGCCGAATTCTCGAGGCATTACGTGTTGAGTGTTACCATACGTCCCGGTTTGATCGGGATAGTCCCGGTTTGAGATCGCTGTCCCGGCGTCCCGATCTCTCCCTTTTTCTTAAAAAATATATTCACATTTATTAATATGTTTTCAATTCATAATAATTTTATTGCATTTCAAATATGAAAAATACAAATTAAGCGAAAAACAAAATGAAAATGAGCCTCTTTTTCTTCTGCGTCCTGATTTGGCTCTTCGTAATTATGGTAAGCCTGCCTATAAGTTGCTTCAGCCTTTGAACTATTACCATGCCCAAATTAATTCTGTTACATCAACTAATTAGCGGTATTTTAACTAATTTGTCAATTTCGGTATTTTTTTTAAAACTATAATGAATGAACTCCAAAAAAATGCACCTCTAAACCCTAGTATCACCATAAAAATATATATCAATTTCTGTCCGGTAGTTTTTGCATGAGAGATTTCTTCTCTCTCTCTCTCTTTCATATACAGAATCGACTTTTTTTATCCTTTTATAATATTATACAAAGAGACATTACTTTATTAATTTTATGAATTTTGCTTTAACAAATCGTTAAATGGTTGGCAAGGCGCGTATTCAATTACTTTTTTATCAAAAAAAACATGTAATATTAATAAATATATATATATATAAAGTACGTTAGGTAAGAGGTATGTCATATAAATATAAAAAAATAGACTTGTGGTGTATTTGTTATATAAATACTGTATACTAAATTTTATTTATTTTTCAACTATGATCTTGCTATAAAATCGGCAGTGAAAGGTTTCGCACTGGATATAAGTCCGATACTGGGAACATCCGATGGCATAATGCCGTTGCTGCATTCTATCCTATACTTTTGCAAAATTCCAACGAAGGTGATGAATATAAAGGATCTTGCTAGAGAATCTCCAGGACACCGTCTTCTACCTGCAAAAAAACGATAAAGAAGTTCACGTGCTAAATAATGTCATTGTAGACATTTAAACAATAAAAAAATTAAATAATCAATGGAATTATTGAAGTAAATTTATACATTTAACAAATTTACTAAAAAAAAACATGACACATTAATTTGTAGTTTTCAGGAAAGCTCGTGGAGTTGATTTGATTTCATCTTTATTAATTAATGAAGGACATGAAGAGTCAATGAGTTATCAAAGTTATGAGCTTACTGGTATTTAATACTAGTAAATAAATAGATTCGCAATTAAAGCTTAAGATATATATAGATAGTGTATGAAAATAATAAAGGAAAAAAAATTATAACAAAAAATTGGGCATATTATACGTAAATAATATATGTAATATACAAATTATATTACATTAAATAAATAAATAAATAAATAGATAAATAAATCAGCTTCAAGCCGTATTCCGCACACAGTGGTCGTTTCGTCTGCATTTCATTTGTTGAGTACATAATGCTACCAACGTTACATAACTAAGAATAGCGAAAGTTCCACTTTGTCTATCACCAGGCTGAGATTCTTATAAGAGGCAAGTATAAAATAATTATAATATAAAGTGGACTGTTCCAAAATGCCAGCATATAGCATAGATATATAGCATTTAATAAAATTAGGACAATATAACATAACCTATTGTAAAAAACCGTTACTGGACACTTTAGTTACAAACATTATTAATAATTGAGATGTCATTCTAAATAAATGAATATCAAAAGGTTTATTACTTACGCAATGGTGCCTCTACCAATTGATATGTGACCGTTATATGAAATGACTATTTAGATAAGTGTACTTAATATGAGGCATAGAAAAATATTGTGTAACAAATGTTTGATATTTTTTCAACTTCACGCTGTATCCCTCATGTGGCAGGGTAGGCAGTGGGACTCTTGTATTAAGACACTCCGCTGAAATGCGGAGTCACTGCGTATTGAGTGGCAGTGAGTAGAGTGAATGGTGAAATATTTATATTATTATAATATATTACTATTTTCTAAATATTCCTTTTTATTGTTTTAATAAGATTTAAATAAAAAAAGGAAATGGTAAAAGGCTTGCTTTTTTATATTCTCGCAAAGAAATTTCGATCAGCAAAAAATACACACTTGAACAATTGTTAGCGTTATAACATTTGCAGTCAATAGACATAATTCACCATGATTGGAGTACAATGAACACACGTCGCTTAAGCAGATTAAATTTTAATTAATAATTATATAAATATATAATAAATTCACGCAATTAATTTGTTTAAAGTAAAACTATCAGTTTGTCATTTAAAATACATTCAAACTGGTTAGATACATGGAAACAGAAGGAATACTTACCTATACCAAATGTATATAAGTGTTCGGTATTTTTAATATTTCCCGTTTCATCTATAAATCTCTCTGGAATAAATTCATCGGGTCTATCCCATATTTTACTATCGTGATGTATATCTCCGATAGATATTAGTACCGTTGAATCTTTGGGTATCAAAAATCCGTTGATTATAACATCATCTAAAGCTCTCCTTGGACCCGCCAATGGAGTTATATTAAAATACCTTTGTACTTCATGAAGGTAAGCCATTGTGTATATGAGTCTGATGAGAAATATAATAAATATATATGTTATCTTGTAATTAAAGCGTACATCTAAAGCGTATGGCACTGCAATGTACATCTGAATTCTGGGGGCATTGCGTGTTGAGTGACGGAAATCAACGCCACGTTTAGCTTCGACAATAGAGTGAACAAATGAAAATATTAAATATCTCATTTCCTCGAGTGGTAATCGAACCCACAACATGTCGCGTTTATTGTTACATGTTTGTACATGTGCCTATAAGTACGACATTAATCTATCATTATAGTATTAAAAGTGATAAATAATTATAAAATTAATACAATAAACATTTCGAATATCACTTTAAAAGGAAACATGTAATTCACGAATTTTATGCAGCTGAAAATAAAAAAAATCTTAATAAAAATAAAGCTTACCTGTTGCTATCGGCCCACGATGGCGTTGATTCGCCTATAGTATTAATTATTTCATTGTAGATTTTTTCCTGGATTATTTGGTTTCGTAAAACCATCAAAATAGCAAATTCCAATAGATTACTAGTCGTTTGTGATCCAGCAATCAAAATATCGAGGCATATTACTCTTAATTGTTCCTCTGAAAAAAATCCTTAAATTAAAATACTATAAATACAAAGGCAAAAAATGACTAACGCCATCGCAACTACAGATTTGGCGACTTAGAAGTGCAGGTTACATTTTGTTATTTATACAAAAACTAACTTTCAAATAAATATCTTTTTAATTTTACAATATACGTCTAAACATAAAATAAAGATTTAAAATTCTATTCTTTCTTCGTTCAATGTGCAGTTATATTATATTCTTAAAGGGCCACAAGCGACTTTAAATGAATGAATGATAACAATATGCTCCGGTCGTGGGGCATGTACGCAATCTGTGTTTGTAAAACCGACTGTTTGTGGGTTCGATTCCAACTCACGGCGTTAAATTCCGTCACTCAAAACGCAATTCCTCCAGAATTCAGCGGAAAGTGGAGAACGGAGTGTCTGAACACTTGGTTCCCTCTGCCTACCATGCTGAGTGCGGGATACAGCGTGAAGCTGATTTAATTTTTTAATTTAAATTAATAAGTTTCTGAGTAACAAAGTTAATATATATAGCAATGTACCTACAACTATTAACCACTCTCTCATCGTTCTATATTAATATTGTGTGAACTATTTCATAATAATATATTTTTATAATACAACGAATATAACTTGGAATTTTCCCTATGCCGACCCGACGCTAAAAAAAGGAAAAAGATTACTTACCTGTGAATGTTTCCTTATTTTCGTTCATCTCTTGCAAAAACATGTACATAAAGTCTTTGCCTTCGATTACATTATTTTTGTGCTTTGCTATTGCCTCCTAAAATAATAACATACAATTTGTGATATCTTACTTAAAAAAAAAATAATAGAGGCCGATGTGATGCAAGAGCACAAGTGTGCGACTGCAACGTGACGGTTGTGGGTTTGATTCCTACATGCGGAAATAAGTTAGTATTTATTAATATCTTCATTATTTCGCTCTGGTACTAAGGCAAAAGCGCGACGTTGTGTTCTACCACTCAAAACGAAAGCCAAAAATTCGACAGAATATAGAAAAGTATCCCGCTCACAGCAGGATAGACAGAGGGAACCTCGTGTTAAGACACTCCGTTCTCCACTTTCTGCCGAATTCTGGAGGCATTGTGTGTTGATTGGCAGAACTCAACGCCGCGCTTTGAAAACATATAAAAATATATTAAACCTGTTCCAGCTACACGTTTATGTAATAAAGTTTATAAAAGCTCTTCTAAAAGAGCATGCAAAAGGAACCTTTTATGAAACGCTGAAAGTGATTTATATTTTCAAGAGTAAAGGTATATTAACCTCTTCTTATATATAATGAAAAAAATATAAGCTAGAAATATTTTCTGCGCATTTGTAGTTGAAAAGATTATTTTATTAGTTACAAATATGTCTTCAGTGAAAGTCTATATATAAAACTTATAAACTATGGAAGAAGCAAGCAGGAAAAAGAAATAGTTGAATGAATGTAGAATCGCAATTTCCAATTTCTACAAAAAATATTGTACGAAATCTGCTAATGAAATAGATTTCAAAATCAGAATTGATTTATTTTAGGAAAATAATTCCAACTAAAATTAATGAAAAACTATAAAAGAACACAAAAAATATAGGGTTCCTTTGACGCTAAGAGACCGTTTCTTGTTCTATGTGAAATATATGACAAACTTACATCAATAATATCAGATATTTGTTGGTTCATCTTCTTTATTAAAGTGTATCCACTTGTATCTGGCAACAGAAATCGTATCCACGGCCATTGGTTAAGCCATCCCCCGGCCATTGTAAACGCTTTTGTCCTAGTACTTAATAAATCCAATAAAAAATTCAAGCGATCTTCTTTTATCCTTTCACCTTGTAAAATAATTAAATAACTATAAATTACACATCCATGAATGAATGGCGTCCCAAGATCGATCTGTGCCTAGAGAGCGGTTTTCAATGTTTCGTTTGTAAATTATTATTTGTATGATAATAGAAAAAACTCGAGATTATATGGTTAAAATATAAACCGAGATTTCAAGATTTAGGATTACCAACGTAAGTAGACACCCTTTCAAGAAGCCACGTAATGCTTAAAATTTCTCAATGATACATAAAGATTTGTATTTGTATTGAGATTAAACAAAGTGAAATCCTGTTACAATATACCACGCTACTACTACTATTACTATAGTAGACCCTTAAAACACTTATTTTGACCACCGCATTAGTGTTCAACATACGTTTGTAACAAAGTCATTTTGATAAACTTGGTGTATGGAGTCCAGAGACAAGCAAATAAAGGACGTTACCGACAGCATATTATACTCTTTATGTATTGAATATGTCGAGCCACAGTACAGTCGAGTACGGAAAGCTTTACGACCCTTTGGAGCTTTGTTCTCCCATTTAAATAGTTATGTTTATTCAAACTATGTAAACTTCACTCTGTACCCTGTCTATAGCAAGGTAAGCAAAGGAAACCTAATGCTAAGACTCTATTCCCCACTTTCCACCCAATTCTTAGAGGCATTACATGTTGAGTGGCGGAACTTAACGACGGACTTTTGGTGTGGCGCCAGAGTGGAAGAAATGAATATATAAATTTCAATAAATATTTCACGCTTACAGTCACACACTTGTGCCCCTGCGGTACGATTAAAAGATAATATTTAGATTAAATTTTTATTATAGTTTTATATATTTACATACCTGCTGTGAACTGCCATAGAATGTTCATAACAGCCATAGCAACGATCGTCTTAGTATTAATCGGTTTAACATTATTTGCACTTATATATTTCAATATATTTTGAAGCTCCTTCTGAATTTCTGTCTCCATAACTGTTTTTCCAAATCCCACGTTTTTTAAATGTTTTAGTGTAAACTGTCTGTGTTCCCTCCACAAAGCACCATCCGCAAAAGTGATCCCTTGGAAAATATAGTTTATAAAATAGATATATATAAAAGGTAGACACATATCACAAATTCAAAACACCTACAGAGTGTCTTAGTGTCTAACTCTTAACTAAAACTAAAAGACCTTTGATTATAGTACGATTGATATTAAGTAAAAAAATATATTTGGTTAACAATAATAATATGAAATAAACATCTACATTAATATATTTACCCATTCTTTTCCCAAGACATCGTAATCTTAAGAAGAAGCTGTTTGGTCGTCCTTCAAACTCTTTCTCCATAAAAACTCGTCTAATGTTATTCTCACCGTACACTACAACTACTGGTTCGACACCAAGTTTTATACCGAGAACTTGTGTCGAATACTTCTCCGCCAATTTTGAAAGACCTTTCCATTGAGATCCATGTTTTTTAGCCATTTTCTGAACGATTAAGCTGCATCCAAATATGGGATACCATATTGGGCCTGTAAAAATAGATTGTTTTAAATATTTACTTATATTTTAAAATATATACTTTAAATGTTAAGGTTTTTTTGTGTTTTTTTTTTATAGGTATGGATATGATTATTTAATCAAAGTTTTGTAAAGAAAAATAATGGCTATAGTTTTTTTTTTGTAAAAATTATTGTCTTTTTTTTAATAACATTTATTTTTAAAACACGCTTTAAGGCGAATAGGCCATAGGCCTGCAGGAACTTCTATAGAACTTCATGAAAACTAATTAATTATATATTATTTTTTTATTATATTAATTTTCATATATAATTATGTTTTATGCGATAATTTTGAATTAAAAATATTTACTTTGATGAATAGTGAACCATTATTGATAGTTTTTCTGCGCAATGGTTTGTCTGCTTTACTTTCCTGTAAAGTATAGTGTATGTGTGTGTAGGTTAATAAATGCTCGGACAGAACAACTGATTATTGTAAATATGTTTATCTGTTAATGTTTCTATTTAACGTTTCCTTTTGATTAAATAAGAAAGATAGCGAGAGAGAGAGGGAGAGAGAGAGAGAATAGAGAGTATTACTCACGTAATTAACTAATGTAAATAAGTGTTACTTGGCCTGCCTGTTTTATCGATCATGTTGTACGCGAGCCGTCTGCATGAGAATAATAGCAAGAGGCTTAATGAAAATATAATAGAAATAGAATAAAATAATAATATATAGATTAAAATTAAAGCTGCCTAACCTGCTTTGCCGGAAATACAGCGTGAATCTTACAATAACTCTATAATTATATATAATTATAAATTCAAAATTAAAATTTGAACGTACGTAATACGTGAGTTTATTAAAAAGTTTTTGAGTACGCGTTATTAGGTCACGGCCAGGCAGGTCGGAGCTAGTCTTTGTCAAGGACAGGTGCTTCATAAGTCGCATTAAAACTAAAGTTTCTCTTTAATACAGATTTTTAAATAATCGACCTTGTTTTGTTATAATGCTTTTAGTTCGTGTTAAATTGTGAATAATACCACGCGCTATAATCGTTAACGATTAGGTTCTTGAATGTTTCTTTTAAATTTTATTTAAGAGAACATGAGAAAACAGAATAGAAGTTTGTCTTGAAATTGAAAAATTTTAAATTGTATATATGTGTAGTATAGACATAAGTGTATTGTATATATTTACAGTTTTATTTTATTTTTATCTTAAACCCCTCTGTCAACCGTGCTGTTTGCAGGCTACAAATTTAAGGGCAATTCATCTCGCCTTCACAGCATCTTTATGCTGTTCTTCACCTATGAAAACCTTATGTTATAACATCTCCGTTCATACGTTAGGTCCGTCTATATATTTGAATATTTATGAAGAATGTAGTGATCTGATGTAGTAAAAGCTTCGGTACTATATCATTTACAAGTGTCGTTAACTTAGAATGAATGAATTACTTCTATTATTATTCTATAGCTTTTTTTCAGAAACTGTAAATTTTTGTTTTTCTACTAAATAATAATAATAATAATATTTAATATATTTTTATTTTCATTTCACACTTACACATTTTTTATGTTATAGAGACAGTATATTTTTTATATTTATAATTTTTAAACTTTTTTTAAGCCTAACATTGAATCACGTTTCACTTTTAATTAAAATATATCGACACCCTAGAAAGTCAATCTCTCTTATAGTACTACCACTTAAAAAAACTATTTTTGGAGCAAATACAGTTATTCCCCGTTTATGTAATTCGTACAATGAAACCTGCGACTCTATGGAATATTAATGCAGCTACGCTTACTTCATTTAGGGCCTCAGTGATTAATCATATTATCAATCAGCAATAACTTGTTGCTAAGTGTAAATTTATTAAACATTAATTAAATATTATATATATTAAATATATTGGTAAATTGTATTGTTAATTACTAGCTATGTCTCTTGTTGTCACTTACATCGCTCATATAAGGAGGCAGCTATGTTTTGCAAAGTTCTCTCGTAGCTTTCATTCATGATTAATATTGTGTAAAACCATTATGTTCATACTGTTTCTTTTATGTTCTATGTATAAATTCAATCGGAGACAATATACACATGCAGTGTTTGCTTTCAAACGGCTATACATATAAGCAAACCATAAATCAAAAAAAAATAAAATAAAAAATAAAACCTTTATCAAATCAAATAAGGAAAAGTATTCTAATAAATTTATAATATTGCATTGTATTGTGCAACGTCGGTCGGCGTTCATTAATTACCTCATTACAATCTAACACTGTTAATTATTAATATTAATTATATTGGTGTAATTTTTTTGTGAACTAAATTATTTGGGAGTGTTTTTTTTTTGATAATATTATCGTCATAATAATTTATAAATTCGTTCACTCCCACTAGTGATCTAAGATTTTTACCCGTAGAGCTTTACTATAAATAGGCTAAACTAAATATAAAAAAATATATAATTTGAAATGCATAACAATCAAAAACACCTAATAATATGTAAATGAATAAAACTTCTTAACACATAGTAGATGGCTAGTTAAATACAACTTCACTCAAAGTAACTTCCTTCCTCCAACGTATCCAACTACATCGTGGATACGTTGTTAAATTTAAAAATATTTTAGAATAAAAAAAATGTATTGGTAACGAATAGTTCTTTCTTTGCCATTACTTGGCACTGTACTAAACTATACGGCCTCGATAGTACAAAAATAAAAATACATCTAGTCAATCAACCAAGCGTTACATCAGAACTGTCGTATATTAAAAATATATATGAATACGTTATATATAATACCTGGTGGGAAGCTCTTTGGTTTCGTAACAGATTTCACGATAAGTCCAGTTATGATGAGCACTACTAGTGTGATGAAAGCGTACATGACAATACACGCGCTCTCTCCCCGGTCTGAAACGCGACTGTTGATCATTTACACACAACTATCATTTTATGATTCCTCGTATTACGTACAACTGCTGTGCCGGTGTCAAATCAAATTTCATTTGAACTGGTTGATATTTTGTTACATTTTGGTTTACTTAGTAAGAAAGTTAGTAACCTGTCACAATAATTAACTAATATAATACGAACGAAGTGCTCTAGATAAGGAGTAATCGGCTTTCCAGGATGATTGGGATTCGATTTCCATTCGGAGATAGCGTTTATATTTTGAAATATTACTCTCAATTTGGTTTAATCAGATAAATATGTATCCCCTATTTTGTAGTGAAACTACTCGTTATTTCGCGGATGCACCTGACTTGGTGCTTGTAAAATAAATTTTCGAGCATTTTAATTTGGCCGGACACGCTTGTCTTGATTATAAATGTGTAAGATTATAAAAATATAAAAAAACAAGGCAAGAGACATAAATATATGAATTAAAACTTCATTTTGTTTCATTTATTTAACGTCAGTATTCATCTACCTGGAACAAAACGTATTCAAGGAAGAGGGCCTTTGAAACCATTTTTAAAGTGAATACGTTATCGTTCATTAAAAAGAAGTTCTTATTTATATTCTACAAACATCGTTGCCAAGACTGAATTTATATAATAAAAGACTAAAATACTAGACATACTTCAAAACACATGTTTCTTTCTATTTTTTAGATGATATTTCATTTATTTAAAATTGCCATTTGAGAATTTTTTTATAAAAAAATTTTTCATTTATTTTGAAAAATTATTTTATTTTAGATTTTCTGCATAATATGTCGAAAGTCTAAATGAAAATAGTATGATGCAATTTAATGAATTAAATTACATTATACAAGTCAACGCGCTTTTAATAATCATTCACATTATTCGTGCATCCCACGTCATACCACATGACAGGTAACTCCTGTCTGGATTTTTCTTCTCTTGGTATGCAAGTCACGACAGAACAGAATTTTTTGTAACATGATGATAAGATCAGGTTCGATATCAGGGCCTTTGTTTATGTCTTGAAGACAACGTGCTCGGAAACTTAATTGATATTCTATTTTGTTGATAATTCTGGAAACATTGCATTTTCAATGGCGAAACTCAACGCCTCGTTTTGCCAGAGCAAGGAAATGATAAAATAAATTTAAATAATAATTTTATTACATCGAGTGGGGATCGAGCCAGTCGCGTCTACAGTCACATACTCGTAACCCTTCGCCGCGACTGGTTTCACAGTCAATACAAATCACAAAATAAATATGTACCTTTTGAGTTACATCTAATATATCTATATTTGTTACATTATTATTTATAAATTAGAAGCAGTATGACGTTTTAAAATAAAATGCTCTATTAGTAGAGCTCTTTTTAAGACATTTTTTTACTGGGAATTATTTAGTCCATGACAGGAAATTTCATGGACTTAAATGGACATGGAATTATCATGGAAAGTCATGGAATTTTATTTATTTTTTAAAATAAATAATATATATATGGTGTACCTATAGTCCCTCCCGCCTATTTGAAGTTCATTTTATATAAAGTAAGTGTATACGCACGCAAACTTAAGCTTTTTTATTTATTACATTGTTGGCAAAGGTGGACTTATCTCTAATAGAGATTTTTTCCAGTCAACCTATGAGAAATATATGAGGGTAAAAAAACATTTGCATTTTGCATATAACGAAGCAAACAAAATATACTAAACAAATCATAAAAAAGAATTGAAATAAAAATCGAGATATATAAAAAAAGTATATTATATACTATTATTTTAAAACAATGAACCAATGTTAAAGACTAGATAATATGTGTGTCAACTGTCAAGAGAGTGTCGTTTAAACATTTCTGTCAACACGCAGCTCCCAGCAAGTGTTAATTGAAGTATGGCATGACAACCGATATAGGAAATTGAGACGAATTGATTGAGCTTCATTCTAGACAGACGTTGTATAAACAATAATGTGTTATTTTACCACGACGAAGTAATGTTTTTCAGCATTACTTCAGAGAACCTAGTGTTAAAACACTCCGTTTCTCACTTGTCGCTGAATTCTTGAGACATTGCGTATTGAGTAGCGGAACTCAACGTCGCACTTTGCCTCGTTACCTGAGCGAGGAAATAAAAATATTAAATATTTCACTCCCCCGAGTGAAAATCGAGCCCATAACCGACACCTAAAAATACGCAATATAATATAATATATTATTATATTATATTACATATTTTAATATAATATATTACATATGTAAAGATAATATAATATAACACATTTATATAAAACAAGAAGTTACAAGCTTCATCATACACGAGACAAAATAAAACATATATTGACGGTTCAAGGTAGCATACGTATATTATATATGTAATAAAAGGAACGATGTAGAGGCGCAGTGGAACTGCATATAAATATAAGCAAGAAGGTTGCTATTAATAATGTGTTTAATGTCACATAAAGCTTAGAATCAAGAAATGTGGCATACGGCGCCTCTTTCTCTCTCTCTCTCTCTCTCTCTCTCTCCTACTGTACGGGACGTATTCATTAAAAAATTAATTTGTCCTGCTAGCAGCTAGAGGCTATATGTAATTGAGTGAAGTATTAAGAAAGCTGCCATCTACTGGTTGATGAGCAAACTATGTAAATAAATTACCTTATAACTCCGTTAATGATCTAAAATGTGTTTATTCACCTTGTAAGGTTAATGCCATCATAAAACATAACTTGTAAAAAAAATCAAATCTCGCATCTCAATTCTAATACTAATAAGTGAGATCTGTGAAGTTGTGTAATACCAAGTTAGATATTTATTTATTATTATTATATTTTACGCATTAAATAATTCAATTTAATATAATATTATTACTTGTATAATATGTATTACTTGTGTAATGTGTTTTCACGCGATTGCCAAGGCAATGTATTTATTAAATTAACTGCTAGATATAATAAGAAAAATCGCAATGGCTTTGAAAAACACAAAATGTATAATACTCACCTTCAAATAGACATTTATTAGCACTTTATGAATCGATGAATCAATGCAACGCCGGATGGAAACGCAGTTCTGCTGCAAGGAATCAGCAAGAGACTCAATGGTTGGTCTTTTCAATGTCAATTTAATTATAAAATAAACTGGCAGCTGTTATTTACGAGATTAAACAGATATTATTTCCACAGATTTTTATCCAGTTAATTTACTTGTTAATATTGTTTTTACATTTAATTTAAAATTTCGGCAGTGGCAAGCTTAATGAAATACGTACATTATATTACTAAAGCGTATGAGTATGTAAAAAAGTTTTGTAGGCGGTAAATTCACGTTACAAACTTATATTTACTTCTCGTTCCTATCCTTAGTCTCAAACTTGAAATCAGAGAACAAAATATTTTGACGGTGACGGCTCTCAGTTTATTTTGCTATGTGGAAAAAAGCATTAAGTTGAAAAAATAAAAAATAATATTCAGTAATTGGGCATAATTTATTTGTAAATCGACACGTTACCCGCACCCTAGACCTTTGTAAACATCAATCCTTTTTTTTTAGTTTTTAACTGTCTCTCTTAATAAATCGCGCTGTATAGGGTTTGGCTTCACAGAGCATGCCGTAAATTCTTTCATCGGACGGTAGTTCACCATTGGCGCATTCGATTCTATATTTTTGCAAGATTCTCACTAACATTATAAATAATGCCGCTTTAGCTAAAGACTGGCCGGGACACTTTCTACGACCTGGAAAATAAATATTAACCAAACTAAAATTAATTTGACATCTTGATGAAAAATTTGAACACAATATTGATAAAATATTATATATATATATATATATATATATATATATATATAATTTAAAACTATGATCTACAAGTATGTTAAGAACAATAATATTATATTAAATGACAAATTTTACTTTAAATTATTATATATATGAAAATGGCAACAATTCAACCGGAGTGACCAAACTAACTCCGACGAACCAAATTACAATAATGGAGCACCTGGAGAAGCTTTACTGATTCTCGACCGATGCAAGAATTCGATAAATATTTGTTCAGTGTAAGATACGATAATATGGGATTCAAATCTAAATCTAAATATTATTTATATTTATATTAAAATGAATATTATAGTTAATGTCATTAAGATTAGAATCGAGAAATTTAACATAAGGTGCTGTCTGCCTATAGTACAAGACGTATTCATTAAAAAACCCAATTGTCTTGAAAATATATTTATGTATTGCTAGCAGCCAGACCTATATGCAGTTAGATAAAGAAAGTTAGAAAAAGTCTTAGCACTAGCAGGCAGAAGGACCCCAGATTCCCTGTGCCTACTCCGCTATGTGCGAGATACAGAGTGAAACAAAAAAAAATAAGCCCTCAAGTCAGCTTTGATATTTAAAATAACACACTTAATCAGTCACGTGCTACAATTGTATGCCATGACGATATCTATACATATATGGTATTAATTTATTAACTATAACTAACTATAATTAAATATATAAATGAAGTGTTCCAAGTCAGTGTTCATTGTAAATCATTGCTAAATTAAAACATGCAATATTTATAACATGGTCAAAATTAAATATGGGACCCACCCAATCCAAAGGGAAAGGACATTGTCGATGTTTTTAAGGCACCCTTTTCATCTATAAATCTGTCTGGATTAAATTTCTCCGGCTCTTCCCAGTATTGTTTGTCGTAGTGTATGTCTTCTAACGAGACGAGCACTGTGCTCCCTTTCGGCACCGTGTATTTTCCTATTTGAACGTCACTCACTGTTCTCCTCGGACCAGAGAAGGGAGCTATGATATGGTACCTTTGAACTTCTGCCAAGAATGCACTCGTGTATACCAATCTGAAATCCATGCAAATCAAACAATCAGTGTTTATTACACTTAATGTCCACTGGAAATGTTCTCGCATTATACCACTCGCTATTTAATATGTTTTTACGTCAATAACTAATAATAATAATTTTTAATGATAATTTATAATAATACATACATAGGTATTTCATTAAATATAATTAATAAAAATTTTGTATTAGTATATATATTATATAGTATAGTACTTTTATTATTTTTAAGTATTTCTGTCAGTTAGCTACTCACTAACAATGCAATATTTTAAATGTGGTGTGATTATACGTAATTATCTACAAAATATTATTCTACTTCTTTTAGTATGAAGTCTTACCGTATAAAGATCTGGACAATTATTTGATAAAATCTAACTGTCTTATATACCTACCACGCCTTGCGTGCATATTGCACATTTATATTTCAATCTATATATTGTCAGAAATGCTAACAATATAATATTTTTAATTTAATAATGTAGCGTTTAGAGCTCTGTTCTCTCTGACTACCCCGCTAGGAATAGAGCGTAAGTTAAATTAAGTTATTTGTTAATTATTATTGAAGTTAACTTAGTGTCCATTTCTAAAATATATATAAATAAAATGTATTGAACGCTAGTTACATAATAATAAAAATAATAAGTTGTAATAATGTTAAAAAATATATTGTTTATATACTAGTAAAGATAATAATAAAATATGTTATTTTAAAATGTTAAGGTAAAAGATGCTTAGTGAGATAGAAATTGATTTGATATAGATACGGCAAAAATTTTCTTTCGTATTTTGCAATTCCAAAAAAAAAATTCACACTATACTATAGAATCTGAATTTTTTTTGTGTAGTAGAACGAGACAGCAAGTGAATTAAAATTAGGCACTCATTTTAACTACTGACTAAATACTAGAGTAAACAGTAACGCATTACCTTCCGCTGTCTTCCCATGATGGCATTTTATCTCCTATAGTATTAACAATTTCATTGTATACTTTATCTTGCATATCTCTGTTTCGTAACGCAGCTATTAGTACAAAGTCAAATGTATTACCAACAGTTTGGGCACCAGCTATTAATAAATCTAAGCATATTCCAGTTAGTTGATCAACTGAAATAAAAATAGAAATATTAACAATAATAAAACAGAATACATCTGACAATCTGTATAATTCAGGTATTTATTTTATTTTAGAAATCCCTTAAAAAGATAAGTCGACCGAGGCTAACATACGAGGCGAGGCTGGACATATCTTCCGGATGTCTGACCAAGGAATTGCAAAGCACATCTTTCATATATATATATCAAAATATATACGACAGTATTTGGCTAAATAATTTAATTTAGCGTGTCATTTAATGCATATAAACAAAATACTAAGTATATAAAATAAAATGATCATATTTCGCTTACCTAAGGTTTTTATAGTGTTAACTTACTTGTATATGTCGATTTTTGCTTATACATTTCTTCTAAAAAGAAATACATGTAATCAGTGCCCTGAATTTCATTATTTAAATGCTTGCTTATGGATTCCTGGAACAAAAGACATAATCCGTTACCCTAATTAACTTATTATGTTAAAATCTAAAGAAGTGCCTAAAAGTTTAGTACTAAAATACAGCGATAAAATCCTTTATATTTTTATTTAAAAAAAACTATATTGATTTTTGGTGAATGATTAATGAGATTATAATTTTTAATTTATTTTACTCAAATAATTAAGGATTCTAATTATATATCATTGAATATCATTGAAGATATTATCATTGAATAATTAATGATAATATCGTACGTATATGTTAAATACTCTTTAGTCATAACTAATTATTACTTATAAGTGATTATTGAATATTTAAATAAATAAAAATTCTAATCATGTGTGCGTAATATTTATTTTTCTTAAATATTAGAATATATGAATGCTATATTTGCTACTTCTTGTATTGTTATTATAATAATTAATATTATATATTTCTTGGCCGTCGTGGCGCAGGTGCGGCCTACAATAGGATCACCCTGGTACTGTCGGTGTCGTAAAAGGCGACTAAAGTACGTGTGGTAGAGTCACGTCGCTAGTAATGGCAACACGCATGGGCAGACTCGACCGGATTAATACCACCCCCGGCATTTAAACCGGCTTTGCTACTGCGTTTCGCATTAGGTAATGCCGGGCCCCGGCAACCCCACTCTAAAGACCGGCAACGCACCTGTGGCTCCTCTGGTGTTGCATGGGGTCGTGGGCGGCGGTGATCACTTACCATCAGGTGACCCAAACGCTCGTTTGCCGTGTTCTTTACCATAAAAAAGGGTGTGATTATAGCGCGACGGTTGTAGGTTCGATCTCCATTCGAGAAAATAAATTATTATTTATTAATATTTTTATTTCTTCGCCCTGATACAAAGACAAAAGCCCGGTGTTCAGGTCCAGCAGTCAACACGCAATGCCTCGAAAGTTTGGAAGAAAGTGAGGAACGAAGTGTTTTAACACTAGGCTCCCTCTGCCTACGCTGCTACGTGCCAGATACTGAAAAACAAATTCTATTGAGTGACGGGACACATTCCTTACCAATACGATTAAATTGACCACTAAACATTTAGCATTAAATCTTGGCTTCCTATCTTAACTTAACTTCAACAGATTTCATTTATTCAAAGAAGTTATATATTCGACAACTATATTTATTTTGTAGGTCCATCGATTTCTCCGACATTTGTGAACCGATTTTTAAAATATTATTTTATTTGAATAAACGTACGCCCCCATTGATCCTATGACCACCAAGTCAAGATCTAATGATGGAATCCCAAGGAAATCATGAGAAATCTGTTTATCTGTTAAATATGTTTCATATATATTATTATAATATTTTATAAAAAATAGATACTTGCTTCTTGTTGTCAACTTCTCAACGCTTTGAAGTTAAGGACATTTTTTACTTAATACTAGTGATGTACTATCAAGATCCCGCACACAGCAAAGTAGACAGAAGGAACCTAGTGTTAAGCCACTCTAAGCTGTTAATAAATTAATTAAAAAAGAATGTCAGAATTACTTAGGACGCCGATAGATGTTAAAACTAATCAATAAATTCAACATTTAACCGATTTTAAAAAGGACGAGCTATTTAAAGTTTTTTTATATCAACAACACAAAAAATAGACAAAGAAAAAAATCATTCCCGGAGCGGGACTCGAGTCCACAACCATTGTATAAGCTCAGTTTCATAAAAATCCCAACGTAGTGAAATACATACATTTATAATTTCCACCATTTGTTCATTCATTCCAATAACTTTTGAATATCCAGACCACTCAGGGGCCAAGAAACGGAGCCAAGGCCATTGGTTCAACCATCCACCAGCCATCATTGTTATTTTAGTTCTGTCGCTTAGCAGTTTAATAAAATTCAACAGCTTCTTGTCTGTTATGTATTCACCTAAAAAATATAATACATATGAGTCCAAACTATATACTGTCTTAATCTAAGTTCTTGATGGCCTTGTCTATCAGATATGCTACAAACTTTAATTTTCTAAAGTTATACGAAAGTTTAGTCACGCTGTTGCGTATTTTGCAAGTCATAGAAATTATAACATGGGCATAATTCTGAAGTGGCCGTTTCATCGATCGCGATATCATAGTAATTGAAAAGTTAATACAACTTTTTATTATTTTGAATCATTTTATAAAAACAAAAGAACAAAAATATCTGTTTTAGTATATACTAAGTAGCGTCTATCACAAAATATCAACAGCAATAAAACATTCGGGCAAAAGGATTGACACTTACCGCTTTGCTTCTACAAATGCATTTGGAATGCAAGTAGCAAATTATACGACTCGCATCTTAATTTAATGATAAAACTATACATCAAAATATTAATTAATTAATTAAATATATGTATTATATTTCAAATATGTAAAACCAGAAATATAAAATATAAAACCAGAGGGCCCCACGGAGGGCATATATGAAGGGGCTGATGATAGTGGACGTGGCTAAAGAGCGTGGGAATAGACCGTAACTTTTGACGCTACACTCGGGAGAGTTTTTCTATTCCTAGCGGGATAGCCAGGGATGACTATCCCGCTAGGAATACAGCGTGATGCTGAGCAAGTAAGTATGCTAAGTATTTTCTTATATTTTACTTGGATAATTTTAAATAAAAAGTATTTAGTATTTATTAAATTGTTTTCGAATGATAATAATTTACGTAGAATTGAAAAAAGGGATTTTATGCGTTGTTGCCGTTATTCCGTTTATTTGAAACTTTATCGTAATCCGTGAAACTGGCCCTTAGAATTACTAAGTATCGAATAGGATAATTAATAATAAAACTCTTATTTCATCTATGCTCTAGTTATGCATATACTTCCCACTACTTGAAATGTCTTTGAACATTAAATGAATTTCCTATCGTAATTTTCACTGACAGACGGTACACCGTATACATACTTACTTTACATAAGTATACATACTTACTTTAAAAACATTAAGCATAAGTTATTATTATGACTTAAGATATTACCTCCAGTGTACTTCCAAAGTACATTCATGGTGCACATAGAGATCATTTCTTTAATATTTATAGGGCTGCCGTTGCTTTTTTCTATGTAAGATAGCAATGAAAACATAGAATCATCTATATCTTTGTCCATTAATGGTTTGCCATAACCAACATGTCTTAAATGTTTCATTGTAAACATGCGATGCTCTCGCCACACGGGACCATCCGTAAATGTCATTCCTGAGAAAAAAGTCGTTAAAATTTTGTTTCCATTTTCAAATAATCGAAATAAAAAAATCTACTAGGCGACACACAATTTTAAGAAAAAGCTTCTTTATAACACAGTTATGGATGAAAAAAATCTAATCAATTATTCTATATACTTATTGCTTAAAATATTATGTAAATATCTACCTATTCTTTTGCCCAAACAACGCAATCGTATAGTAAAAGTATCGGGGCGCGCATCGAACTCCCTATCGGAGCTTACTTGATTCACGTACTTCTCACCGTAAACAACTACAACATTTTCATGACCTAACTTAAGTCCTAATACATCAGTGTTGTACTCTTTCGCCATCTCATACAAAGCCTTCCACTGTGATCCATATTTTTCGATTTTGCTCTGCATTACATTGTTACATCCAAATATGGGATACCATCTAGGACCTATAAAAGAACAATAAAATTATCAGTAATCCTTATATATATATCTTGGCAATATATTATTGACAATATAGAATATTTAGTTTGAAGTGAATTTTAAAGTGGTCCATAATATATTTTTATGGTATTCAATAATAAGAAATATTATATAGAAATATAATTTAGGAAGCGTAATTTGAAGCGATCATTTATTCATTTTGGTAAGCATTTCGCATTTTATTGGCAGTAAAAGACGTATATTTTTGGGCAGCGCTTAAACATAAAGTATATAAGCACTTTAATAAACACAGTTATTATGAAATCTCAAAGTGACTCTTCATTTTTTCATTGTAGACGTAAAGATAACAAATATAAAAAACACATAACATAAACGAATAACATAAACGATAAATATACATGCACATACATATTCTTTCCATTAGTGAAATAGATTAATATAATATTAAATAAAAATAAGTTCCAGTAGATGCTCAGAATTTAATGTAAAATTTTAATATATATATATATATATATATATATATATATATATATATATTAAGGATTCACAATATATATTCATTAATATTGTGAATTTATCATACGTATCTATCTATTAATAAGCTTCAAAGACATTATCCAAGAACAAACTGTTCAACAAAAATATTTTGTAATATTATAAACGTTTATTTAACACTTAGTTCTCAGGTTCCCTCTGCCTCCCTTAACCGTAACTAAAACATATCATTTATCGAGTGAGTAGTAAGTATAAAGATAGATTTATAAATATTGTGAAGCTTCAAACGTATGCGCTTGATCCTGGATTGATTCTCATTATATGCTTAATTAGTTTAAATTTTAATGAGCGAAAAAGATATTCGCCCCAATAAAACGTACTTACGTACGTGCGGCGTTGAGTTCTGCCACTCAACACGCAATGCCTCCAGAATTCGGCAGAAAGTGGGGAACAGAATATCTTAACACGAGGTTCCCTCTGTCTACCCTGCTGCGTGCGGGATAAAGCGTGAAGCTGATAATAATAAACGTTCATTCTATACAACCGAGTTTTCCAAGTTCGTATTACTACGAGTATTTATACAATACAAAAACATAAACAAATCATTTTTTTGTTCGTCTGTCTGTCTTTCTTTTATAAAATTGGTAATTCCGACTCTTACAAATATTTTATTGTTCGCAATGGCTTTTTATTTAAAGATAAATTATTTAAAATATGATGCTTACATAAATTTATAATAACTAAAAACTTTAAGTAATATTTGCTAAAGAAAAAGGAAACGTTATATACATATCATATTTTTATAATATAATAAAATTTTGTGACGAATAATAACTGCCTTAGAATTATATCACAATACTAGCACAAAATCAAGATGTCCATAATATTTATATAGGTATAATACTAATTTGAGTTACCAAGGAGTGCAGATACCTTTTTCAGTAACCATCTTTTTTTTTAACACAAATAAAATGTCACTGCAATACAACACGATGTGACGCTTAAGTGTTGCATATTAAACAAAAAAAAAACAAAAAGCAAATAAAAAGTTAGCAAGAAAAGAAAATAAACAAGTCATCATATAGATTAAGTTTCATTTCATTTAGTTATAAAAACGTGACCTTTAAATAGAGACGGGCAAGCGGGAATCATTTATTTCTATTTTTTTATTCTAATCACAGTAGCTAATGTTTTTTTTATTTCCAAGCCCATTTTTTGATGGAGACATTAGAAAGAATTCTAAAAATATGATATAACAAAATATAACATTTTAAAAAACACCCCGACCAAAATATCACCACCTCATCTTGGCAAAGAGATTGCAGCTCTTGAACTACTGATCCGATTTCCATAAAAATAGTTAAGAAA
>JBAIZZ010000374.1:1029820-1046455 GCA_037355905.1 Heliconius aoede | reverse complement strand
TTAATGGCGATAAAATTGTTACTTTATCATTATCTTTATATATATTGTGCTAAGTCTTAGGGTTCTTTTCGCTTTAAAATTAAAATAAACACATTAAATAAAAGCTTCAGACCAGTCGTGGCGCAGGGGCACAGTGACTGTACCCCTTGGACTTTGCGACTTGTTGGTGGGGGGGTCGATCCCCACTCGATGAAATCAAATAATGAATTATATTAAAGGTATCGAGGTAAAAGTGCGCTACTCAACACGCAATGTCTCCAGAATTAGGCGGAAAGTGGGGAACGGAGTGTCTTAACACTAAGTTCAATCTACCTACCCTGCTGCGTGCGGGATACGACGTAAAGTTGATTTATTATTTATAAAATAAAAAAATTGTCAATAGTATTATATCATGCGGAAAAATTATCGAAACTAGCTCGAAACCAAGCCCGAAGAACCAAAGTTACCCAGATGGACTGTGTACTCATAAATTTATTTTGATTAGTTATAGATAAATAGTTTGAAAGTGCTTATAATGGCCTGATTAACTAATAAATATTTCTAAACGAAAGGTTGTTGAAAGTTAAGGCTCGCCTCTTGTCTTTCGGTAGATCTGTAAATTCTATTATGTTTCCAAGATGGGAGCTTTCCCAAAGAACTGGGAGCGCTTGAATAGTAAAGTGCATGTACGGTGTGTACATGCATATTTTTGCTATCTACACAATCCCAATACAGCTTATCCTTAGCTGTAGCAATCAGTATAAAGTGACGCGTTCTTTGAAACCAATTACTACTTAAACAAAAAACTTTAAATTATAAAAAATCTATATAAATCCAGTGAGTCATGATATGTCAAAATATGGATATTCCTAATCGTTCAAAATTTACAAAAGGAGAAAAATGTATTTTTGCTCACTTAGTATTCACATTTTCCATTATATTGACCATGGTGATTATATACTTAATTCATTTATATGTCGTAGAACATGATTTGAAAGAAGTTTTCATCACTAGAAGGTATTTTTTGGCGAAGAAGGGTAGGTATATTAAAAATAAGTAAAATTTCGATATGTAGATATATTATTTTTGACCCTGTAAAAGATAAAACATATTTAGCTCTATTTAAATTTTCATACATTTTGTAAAAATGTTTCTCTCTATTTCTTTAAAGTGGAATAACACATTTAAAAAACTCTAAATATGATGATATCGATTTCAGAACGTCCTGTGCTGAAATATTCTCCAATTGGAATAATATTTTTCAATCAAAGCTCAGTAAAAATTATTTGTAATATAATATTACTATCCTGGCGGTGGTCGCTTGCACCAGCGCATTGTTTAGCGATGCGATCCGATCCCGATTTGTCACATTTACTCAGTAATTGGAAAATTCGGTATCCTTATAACACAGGTAAGCAAAATAACATTTTGTATAAGCTAAGTAGGTATATTTTATACAATTAATTAGAAACAGCGATCAATTGAGGCTAGTCATGACGCAGGGGCACAAGGATGTAACTGTAGACACAACAGGTTGTGGGTTCGATTCCCACTCGAGGAAAATGAAATATTAAATATTTTATTTTCATTTCTTCGTTCTGGTGTTGAGACAAAGCGCATCGTTGAGTTCCACCACTCAACGCGCAACCCTTCCAAAGCCTTCCGCAACCCTTCAGCAGCAAATGGCGAACGGAGTGTGCTAACAGCAGGGCTTCCCTTCCCGGGATACAGCGTGAAACTGAAAAAAAAATGAAATAGAAATAATAAGAGAGGCCGTCGTGGCGCAGCGGCGGAAGGGCGCTCCTATAACGCGGCGGTTGTGGGTTCGATCCTCCCTCGAGAAACTGAAATATTTATTTACGTTTATATTTCATTTCTTCGCTCTGGTCTCGAGGCAAAGCACGACGTTGAGTTCTGCCACTCAACACACAAGGCGTCCAGAATTCGGCAGAAAGCGGGGAACAGAATGTCTTAACATTAGGTTTCTTCTGCCTACCCTGCTGTGTGCGGGATACAGCGTGAAGCTGATTTATTTTATTATTTTTTTAAAAAATAAGACTAAAATAGACTTAGGTAATGTCATGCATCGCGGGGGTTGCGACTTCCGTATTAATTTAATGATTGTTTTATGAAATTCGCTACAAAAATAGGTTTGTTTAATATATTATTTTAGTGATAAATTATGAATTTACATTTTACAATTTTTTTTATTACTAGGTATGCACTGTAAGACGGACAGACAAACAAAGTGATCCTATAAGGGCTCCGTGCTTTTTCCTTTTCTTTTGAGGAAATTCTTAAACATAAAAAACTACCCAATTTTATAATTTTTTAATAAAACACCTAATTACGATACATTTAGGATATTATGTGATTATTTTTAATATATAGGTTGGTCTATATTATAAATAGGTATATTTATATTTTAATAATACAGATAAAAATGTACAAAGGAGTCTCATACATCCGCATTTCGACAGTGACACATTTGCAAACAATATTGGACTGCTCTGGCATGATTCTATACATGATTTACAGGAATATAGAGGTATGTACCTAACTGCTACCCGTCTACCTGTTTTCAATATAAACAACCTGTTCAGTTTCAGCTTTACTCATGTCATGTAAGTAAATATCTAACCAGCAATTATCAAGAATAACGAAGGCGCTTTGATATAATAACTAATTGCAACAACATTTTATGAGCTGTAGGAATCTATTTTTAGAAAATATAATGACTTCCCCAACTAAGAATAGAATAATGCTGCTCTACCACTGCACCAAAATGGCTTCAATGAAATCTCAATTAATTAAGCAAATTAACATCTCCAGTGAAAATTATAACTGTCTAAATGCCCACAGTCATGGATTCCAAAGAAGTTGTATTGGATGATATATACATTGCAAATTGGAATGATAAAGGACACGATGGTAATAATAATACTTAAAAATGTGTTTAGTAAATATTTATTTCAACAAAAAGAGAACTAAGTAACATGCCGCAATTGTGTTTACAAATTTCACAGTCACACTATATTCATTTTATACTTTTATAGCAGAGTAGGCAGAGGGAAGTGTTGCACAAGATGGATGTGGAATGTGTAAATATCATTCTGCTGAAGGGATTAGCCCATAACCACAGAATTCTTAAATCCAGCTTTATAAAAGCATAAAATCACATTCATCCCATAAATAGTTATAATCACCTGAATTCTTATAAGTTATATTACAATATTTATTTCATTTAAATAATAACTCGTCTATTTCAGGCGAGGGTAATTTAGAAACATATTCAGTTGTGTTAATAGAAGAAAAAACATGTAATATATATTTGACACCAATACTTGATTTGAGACAATATGAATTTTGTGTTAAACTAAAAGACAAAACTGATATCTCATTGGGTGAGCATATCTTTATGTGTAATCATATATGCCAATAAATAAATGCCAATGCCAATAAATAAAATAATAAACCATACAACTATTTTTTATATATTTTTAAGTGATTTCCAAAATGGAGGAGGTAAGTATTGTTATTTTTAAATTTTCTGTACTTTGTAGTATTTAAAATATGATTTTCCACATTTTAGTTGTTGTTTAAGTTTTTCCATATAGATATAATTTTGTGTCTGTCCGTCTGTTGATATTTATTTATTTTTCTAAATCATTTGCATAGTAGTAATTATATAGTTGTATGTATTTCAAATTAAGTCAAAGTACTTAAGTGTAATAATAATAATTTGACATTGAGAAAATATTTTTCAATTTTTACCACAGCAAAATTCTATCAATACAGTCTTATAATAAAGAACATTTATATTATTTAAAAATAAGAATATTCATGAAACCATACCATTCATCTATTTATACCATACTGTTATCAAGTTAAATAATGATTCCATCCATTCCATCCATTCCATCAGTTTGATTCCATCTATAAGAATAATAAAAAAATCTTGTTTTGGATATAAATAAATTTGTTATAAAAACAATAACAAGCATTAAACTAAAATTAGTGAAAATTATTAAAAACTTAAAATTAAATCATCTAAACATATTATTTATTAATCTTTTTCAGTACTTGGAGCAACAATTATAAATTTAAGGGATAAGCAAGTTATTGGCTTTTTTACTTGGGGTGAACAAGCAGCACAGTCGTTACCAATGGTTATTTTAAACATAACACATTATAAGAAATGGTTAGATACAGTTATCTTGTAATTTATTTATAAATAAAATGTTTATACAAAAAAGAAGATACTACTGTTTAATTTTTTTAATAATCTTAGAACTTACATAATACAGAAAAAAATCATATAACACCCTAGGTTCAAAATTATTTTCATTCACAGACTGCACAAACATTTGCCGTGTAACATAATGTTATAGACTCCCTTACCAGTAAGAGTATTGCACTCTGTAATACTAGTCAGTTTACCTTTAGACATCAGAAAACTGCCATACAGAAACTCAATTTCTATGAGTTATCAAAAAGAAGCTTCCTATATTTTTGGTTGTTGAGCTCAATTACAACTAATAAAAACAACAAACCCAAGGATAAGATTTCAATTACTACAAGTAATAAATTGATATACAGAATGATTAACAAATAAAGTATGATTATTGAATAATACAAAAATTATTTTTGCAAACAGTGATATCAGAAACTTTGTATTTTTTTCTTATTTATTTATTTACACTTTAATGTGCAACATTGTCTTAATTAGGAAAAATAGAGAAACACAAAAAAAGAATGTAAAGATTTCTACCACACAATTAGGAAATTAGGAAATAGAGTGGATGGTGTAAATAAACTTACATATCATATTAAATGTTTTTAATACAGGTTTTTTGTTAAATACATTAATTTAATTCATATTTCCAATAGTTGTTGTTCTTTATTTATGGCGTTCCAAGTATGCAAGTTTAGGACTAATCACTTTACCAATGTCACGTTGAATGAGGAACACACACAGGAGAATGTACGGTAAAAAAGAGATCCAGCTAAAATACTCCTATCATCTATAAGTTAAAAAAATCTATTTTCAAAACAAAAATGTTTAATGACACTTTGACAGCAAAACAACAAGCAGCAATATCTTTTAATTCACAGATGTAAAATAATCGATTTCTTATATGATTTATACACAAAATCGATTATTATATTTGCCCGCTTGAACTATACGAATTGAATAAATATGTTTACGAAATTATTTTCAGTTTAGGGTGTGAATTCTAAGAAACCATGAAAGACGTGTTCAATAAAATATTTTTCTGTCTGAATTAATTTGTTTATAAAAATCGGTGCTGATTTAAAGATTCTTCCATACATTTCAATCCCTATTTCATCCCTATAGTCTTTAGTAGTCTTGAATCTTTATGTTAATTATGTTATTAATGCAATTATAATTTTTTATCTTTATGAATATTATCAATTTCGTATAAAACGTGGAGCTAACTTAATTTTAACATTCTCTGCAAATATCAGAATTTTTATATCCATTCTAAATAAAAGTTATAATTTTTATATTTTGCGACATTAGCACTAAATATTAAGTGTTACCCATAATATTAAAGTTTAACATTTAATACATACTTTTTTTCGCAAATATATATTTTTATAAAAATTTAGGATATTTATTTTTAACTTTATAATATAAATAGAACTTTCAGTTAAGATATTTTATTTATATTAATATTGTAACTTTTATAAAAACTACATTTATTGGTGATGGTAAGTATAGTTTTTAATTTTTGTTTTGTAAGTGGAAGATGTTATATTCATTAATCCGAAGGTAGTATGTTAAACTAGTTAATATGTGTCACAAGAAATAAATCATTCTTGGTCGTGAGCTGGTCGTGTCACTATGTATCAAAGATTAAAGCGGAGAAGAGAAGAGCTTAGACGCAGGGTAAGCAATATTTTAAGTAGTCTTTATAGAATCATATCAGAACTATTTTTCTTTTTAGTAATTGATGCCTATATCGACTAATCGTTAAGCTAGTTTTATTACAGCAATCCATATTTGCCGCCATCAATGTAATCCATATTTTGCCGCCATTTTCTATTATGTGAATATTATGTTTCTATTATGTTCCTTTGGGTAAATGTATTCTGGGATCTTCATTTAGAAATTATTAGTTACTTTAATGTTATAATTTAAACACAAATATTACTTTATATATTTGTTTATTCAAATTATTGAAATAAATGGTAAATATTTTTTAATTTATTCGTAATTGTTAATAATGGCTGTTTTTGACTGCGGCCACAAAACAGAAAAATAAATATTAGACTGACTTTCGCTTTTAGATAAAAAAACAAGTACAAAATTTTAAAAATCTTTTTATTTTTACAAATCCAAGAGTCCGAGTAAATTACATTACTGCGTTAAATGAAAATAAAAGTTATAAATTGAAATTGCTTGTATGCATGTACAATAGGCGCGATATGTTGACATTCAATATGGCGGTATGTCGTCAGTGCTGTGCTGTGTCGTGGTAAGATTTGTTAATTTTACATATTGTGTTTGTACATTGTCTTAATGATTTGGTTTCGTTTGTGTCTAATATATGAAACAGTATAAATTTTATATGCGGTACCACGTCAGTTTTTTGTATATTAAGTAAAGTTCAACAGTAATGTACGTTATAATTTCTGGTCGGTCGGATCGGGCGGCCAATACCTACCTAGATAGCAATAATAAAATGTAGAACAGATTTTCTGATGTGACGCTACTTAATTATTTGATTCCATAGAGGGTATTAAATGATAATCGGTGATTATATTTATATTTAGAACATTATTTTATGTAAATTAAGTTCTCAGTTCGATATACCGATTGTGGGGACTAAGGGCCTGTAATTGGATAATATTTTTAATGAAATGATTTGTTTCATTACAAGTGAAATGTACTTCGTTAGGGCATAACTATGTGGTAATGTTTGTTATCACTGTTATAAATTATAGTTATAATAAGAAAATTTGTGGCGCGCGCACGCATCCCTATGTAGTCGTACAGAAGTTAACAACAGTACATATTCATATTGCATTCGAGTAGGACCTATAAACAGTGTTCGATTACTTCGAAAGTTATGTTTACTATATGCAACCATAATATATTAGAAAACATCTAATCAAGATATCTTTCTCAGTCCCCACAATCTAGGCCTTAGCTTCTGGCTTTATACTGATTCAAGATTTTTTTTATTGCAGTAGGTAGTTGTGAGTAACCAAACCATTACATACATGTGCTAACCAGTCTTTGCACAGCAGTGCCCCGATTCAGCACACATTGAAGACATCTGAAGATCTAGTATAGTTTATCCTAAGGAGCTTTTCTTTTGCAATACAAGTGATTTGGTGTTAATACAGTGACTTTAAAGACTAGTTGTGTTCTCCTTGACACTAAGACAAAAAATGTGATTTGATTTACAACGATACATCTGTTCTAAAAACTTTAATGCTTCACCATTTTCTGTGATATATTGCTTAAAAATACTGAGATTTTTGACTTATTTACAAGTAAAACAAAACAAAAGTTTCTCAAAAGTCTCAAGCAATCCTCAGTGGATGATGTTGCAGCTGCCTGATTCAATTTCCTCCCCTTCACAGGATATTTTAGAATTACAGCAATCAAACATGCAGGCTATCAGGCATCATAATGGTAAGTGATAATTATTTCTGTGAAAAAATATATTTATATATACCCACATTTCCTACAATAAATAACCAAAGTACATTAAGTTTTAATATAAAATTCACATTGCCATAGTCATTCTATATATAAATTGACAAAGATTTATTTCTGAATATTGACAAAGTGTTCTTAAATTTTATTGTTACAATTTATTAAAATGTTCCCTACAGGTTCTCACAGCAGTGACTTTCCAAGCTCTCCACGGAACAATTTTAATAATTTGGGCAACAACACTGGTATAAGACTCACTCGTACCACTTACACTGTGGAATCGTTCACCGTGGGAGACTCAAATAATTATTCCTCCAGTTCAACTAATAGTCAATCCCAGTATGATTCCACAAGCCACCCACCTATTAGAGAAACGGGCATAATTGAAAAACTATTAGTAAGTAATTATTCTTTTACTTGAGATGTTGTGTATGCTTAAACATAAAATTATATTGTATCTAGAACACATAAATATGAAATCAGAATGTTTCCTTTGTAGTAATTTAGGACACTAACAATTTTCATAATGTGGAAAAACTTTAAAATCATCTTAATAAAAAAAAACTTAAGAATAAACTTTTATGTTTTGTCAACTTAGAGTGTAAACCTGATAAATTTTAGTATTTTTGGTATGTACATTTTTATACCATTCGAAAGATTAAAGAAACACCAAATTGATCTTTATTTTATTACTTATAAAAGAGAAAACAAATCAAGCAAACAATTTATTTCAATTTTCATAAAAAAATGAAAAACAAAATAATAATAAATAGTGTTAATATATATTATTTAAAAAAATATTTTTCTATCTCAAGTGAATGACACTTTAAAAATAAGAAATAGAAGTGTTGATCAATGCAACCCCAAGATTCAATAGTCTCTTGGACACGTATCAAACCAATGCTCTTACCACTGTGTCATGTGTTTTTCCATGTCAATTTTTTTCCATTATCAGTGTAAAACTAATACTTTATTATAATTATTCCTATTATAGCATTCCTATGGCTTTATACAATGTTGTGAGAGACAGGCACGTCTGTTCTTTCACTTCAGCCAGTTTACTGGCAAAATAGATCACTTAAAGATAGGTGATCCTGTAGAATTTGAAATGACTTACGATCGTCGTACTGGGAAACCAATAGCATCTACTGTTACTAAGATAGCTCCTGACGTTGTACTAAGTGAAGAGAGAGTGACCGGCCTAGTGACCACTGAGGTCAAGGGACAGGGCTCTGGCGATAACACAGGCAGGATCTCATATGAGAATAGAGGGGAATGTTTTTTCTTGCCATACACTAAAGATGATGTTGAAGGGAATGTCACACTTCGTAGTGGAGATGCGGTCAGCTTCCAGGTTGCAACAAACCAAAGGTAAGTCACAAAATATCTCTTAAAACTTTTTTATATGTATTTAAACATTAAAATTATTCAATTTTTGATATCACTTACTCGGCTTGTATGATTGACAATGCAGGTCTTAAAGTAAATTACCGTTTATATTGAAATAAAAAATAATATATATTTTTTTAAATCTGGAAAATTGTTTGTAAAATATTATATATTTAATACATGTCTTATTAAAGTCATCCTATCAATATTATCTTTGAGTTTTATCGAAATATTCATGGTTATGTATATTTTTGTAAGTGTGTATGGATTTTTTTATTTAAATGTAAGATTTAAAACTCATTTACAATCTTAAATAATCTTTAATTTGAATTGATCCCACATTAAGTATAGTAAATCAAATTGTTTATTAAAATGGTGAGGAAACAGAAGATAACTTTTCTACTACTACAACATTTGTTTATTTATAACAGTAACTATTTAAGAGTTACAAAATTGGAAATTCATATTAGATGTTAATTATGAAGACTACAATACTTATTCATATATAGTATATAGTAATATAGTAATATATAGTAAGCATGATATAAAGTAAATTAAAACATTTTAATATGAAGGTAGGTCAAGTATGAAGGTTTTCAATTAGTGTGTGAACATACATCTTTGCCGGCTACACCAAGATGGTGCAATCTAATTGGACGATTCTTTTTATAGGAGCTTTCAAAGACACAAAGCTTTAGCTAAATTGCTTTTGGTTATACATATAACATTTTAAATAAAATATTTAACCATACTATGGTATAAAAATGTATTCATTCTCTCGTATATAAACACTTGCTTATATATTGAATTCATTGTTATTATTCCACTTAATCTGACAGAAAGCACCACATGCCAAACAAACAAGTCCAGTATTTCTGTTGAAATGTTACAGAGATAATTATTGAAAGGTTTTTTCTTTTAAGTTAATAGATTCAAGACAATACCTAAAAAAATCTACTTGATGGTAGTCAATTTTCATAACCTATTTTTTCTGTTTTACGATTTAAGTAGTTTTTTTAACAAGCAGGTAGTCCATAAGCTGTGAAACATAGATATTATTTTACACAAATATCAGTAAATTTTAAAATTACTTTTGGAAAAAATAATCGCTAGTATTTTTTATTACAAGCTTGTAGTTACTTTCACTTGTCCCGTTGTTTGTAATCAAATGTTGCAAGTTAAATTTGAGCCACTTCCCGGTTTCCGATGGAGCTGAAATTTTGCATATATGTATAAATTGGATGACAATGCGATATTATTATGACGTAGAGCTGATCTGATGATGAAGCTGAAAGGTGGCCATAGGTATTCCTTAACTAAACGACACACTCCCATCGAATTTGAGCTGTTTGATTCATCTTGACGAGTACATTGATACTAAATGGTTACCAGGGACTGATGATGGAGGTGGTTGGTGGCCATAGGAATTAAGTAATTAAACGACACAGCCCCATCGAGTTTGAGCTCGTTTGATTCGTCTTGACGAGTACATTGATATGATAAGTTAACCAGGGTCTGACATTGGATCGGATGGAAAAACCTCTTTTAGGAACGAACTTTTATTATTTGTTAATAAAATGAACTAAAAAGTTACAAATAAATTAGCTAAAATAAAAAATATAGCACTCAATAAATATTAAAAGCGTATAACATTTTGTTGGTATAATTAAGTATATTCAGTACCTTCTCTTTGTCTTGCTATCAAAATATGCTTCAGTATGTGGCATATTTTAAAGTACACAATACATTTATATGGTGTTGTTTCAGAGGCACGTTAGGAGCTTGTCACGTACGGTTCGAAAATCCCTCCCACCCAGTGAAGTACCATGGAGTAATTTGTTCTAAAAAGGACAATTATGGTTTCATAGAAAGAGCTGATGTTGTCAAAGAAATCTTTTTTCATTATACTGAAGCTAGGGATGAATTTAACTTGGGTGATGATGTTGAATTTCTTATTCAAACCCGAAATGTAAGTTTTATTGTTTTTTTACTGGTATAGTATGTAGTAGTATTATAATTTATTTGTGTGTAGTAGTAATATAATCAAAGTTAGATGTATAGCAGAGTGATTGAGCCAGACTTGCTTTCAACTAGACTCAGATACTGTATTGATTAAATGTCACCTAGCAAAAATATTTAAAAAAAAATGTATCGGTGTCCTATATTCCTAAAATGTTTTAATTCAAAATCACAACGACAAACTTCAGTATTTTCCGAGTATTTATGAGTAGAAATTACTAGATTAAATATGGTTGTCAAATATCTCACTTCCGCTTTTTTGATCTTTATTCAATCGACTTTATTCTGACGAGTCAACAAAGATGTGTGTGACCTGGCGTTGTCCTGGTGGAACAAAACACCCTTCCTGTTGGCCAATTCTGGACGCTGCTGGTCGATCGCCTGCTTCAGTTGTTCGCAGTAAATGATAGAATTAAGTCGGTGTCGCTTTCACCGGCTCTGAATCGTCAAAACCATTCCTCCTCGGTTCCAAGTGATAGAGTGCCATCTCTCAAAACATCATCAATCTCACGGAACGTTTCTCTAGCGGATTTACCTTTAACTAAGGAAAACTTCAAAATACCCGTCTGTAACTTCTGAATGCAGTATCCAAACTAATCCTGCATAGGGTCTGTTTGTAGGTTATGTCAAGACCTTTCAAACGAGTTTTGTATAGTATTCCCCGATACGAGCTTTGTAGCGCTTTGTACATAGCTGCGAAATTCAAAAGACAAAAAGGCGCAAGGGAGATATTTGACAATCTATTATTAATCTCCTCTCTCTCTCCAGATCACATATGAAGTAGTGTATGAATTGGTTTCGACTATCAATATCTTTATCATTTTTGGAATATAACGTTTTATACATTTACAAAAAATCTCTACTATCTCTGTAATTAATTTTGAGGAATAGAAAATAATACGGAAAATCAAAATCTTATCTCAATTCGCATAAATAAATAAAAATCTAGAAAAAATACCTTTTAATTAAAATGTCACGTTCAATTTTAAATTTATTATGTCGATTTTTTAAAAATAATCTTAATATTATAATAAGTTAATTGATGAATTCACTTATATAGTGTATTCATTATTATTTTATTTCACCTTGCTTTCTTTTGTTTTACGTCTATTTTCTGTCTATTAACTAAATACTATATACTAAATGTATAGGCTAATAAAGTATTTGTATTAAACTAAAAATGAAGACTATATTATAGTAAAAAACTATTCTATAGAGTATATATTGCATATAATTCTATAGAATATAATCTTTTCAATATAAAGCGCTTACGTTAAGATCATAGCTTTGCTACGAGAACTATAGCTTCCGATTACTCAACATGTTCCTATGATCTACATTATATGATATACCTATACCTTTTGATCGTGGGTTCAACCCCCACTCGAAGCAATGAATTAATTTTATTTCCCCACTTTAGAAAGGCAAAGTGCGGCGCGAGCTCCACAACTCAATATTAAATGTGAAAATCTCAAAACTGGGCAGAAAATGGAGAACGAATTGTTTTGACACTTTGTTCTCTTTGCCTATCCCGCTTTCTAGGAGTAAGCTCAACCTTTTTTTACCAGATGGTTCCTTTTGGTGTAGGGTAAAGAAGTGGCGTGTAACATAACCAAACTACCCAGTGGTTCTGTGGTTTTTGAAGATGTCAGCCCAGAAGTAATGCGTGGTCAAGTGTTGAAGCCCCTTGAACGTGGAGGCTCGTCGCGGGTGTCGCCATCCGATCCACTGTCGGGCAGAATCCGATATCGTGCTGCCGATCACTCTGAAGTTGAGGTAGGTTAATGTTTGTTTCTTTTTATACTCGGCGATTTTTCATCATAGCAATCATAGGAAGTTTCAATATAAACTGTATGAAAATTTTCACTTCGTCGATAAAGTTGGTAAAATTTTGCTCGGAGAAAATCTGTAAGTAACTAGCTGTTTAATTAAAAAATATATATTCCTGTATAAGAGTTACAACCCTGGAACGAGTTACATTTTATAAGGATTCGATTTCGCATCGGTGATTATTCTGAAATCAATGTATGTTAGATTTAGACTGCACTGTGAATATTGCTTTGAATTTCTAATTGCATTTACACATTCGTTCTCAAAGTAATTTTTTACAATACGTAAAATATTTGAAAATGTTTGATACTATTCATAATTACAATGTACTAAAACGAGAATTAGGTTATTATAATTTACTGAAATCGGTGTCACAAATTACTTTCCAATATATGAAATCTGATGGATTTACTATTCTTAAGTAAAACAGTGTAATTTTATATACAGATAATACAAAAATACCTATTACTATTACTTGTATACTGTCAAAGTCCATCAAAATGGTTAACTCTATTTGCAGTCTTCCAAATGATTATAATTTAAATAAATATTGATACAAAATATTTTCTAATAGACACAGAATATTGTACACCACATGTAATATCAAAACTGTATGAAAACGGTTAATAACTCAAATGATTACAGTTCTCCTTTTAGTTAGGAACAAATAATGGATGATATGGAAGTTGTTCATTTCATGTCGCCTAATCCTCGCTCGAGGATAAACTCGGGTAAACCTTTCAATTTCAATTTGTCATATCATAGTAGACTAAATTTACTTATAGCCAAAGGATTACATAAAGTGTCTCTTCTTTCATGTATATGTGAGAATATACGCAGGAAGTTTTATGATAGTCGATTGTGTAGTTTTGGTGGCAAAGCGTAACAAACAGACTTACATTCACACTTATACTAAATACTAATTACTAATTTACTACTACTACTTTACTACTAATACTACTTTACTACTTACTAATTTACTACTAAATACTAATTACTAATAACTAATTTAAGAATAGATATGTTGACATAATACTATTTTACATAACTTTATTGATCTTCAGAATAATTTTCATTTGTTTAATTTTCCCGATAGACTAGTTTTACTTGTATGCTGAAAAGTTTTAGGGTTTCATTTGCATATATATAATGTAACGTAAATAATTCTCCGAGAAAATTATCCGAAGATAGGTAATATTGAATATATAGTTTACTAAATTATAAAGTCTGCATTATCTCTTTGAACACCGATGCTGACAATAAGTGTTAAAAGCCAATGCTTCGATATTATTGTAGGTTCATACTGTTGGAGTTTGGATTGGTCAATAACGGTTAGCATGTACCGTCACCTATAGTGAAATTGTTTATTTTCTAACAATGATTTAGGATAAGATAAAACAACAAGTAATTGTTCCGAAATCAATTATTATTAGAAAGAGTATACTTCATCAATAAAACCGGGCTTATATTATAAAATATAATGACTTTTTAGCGTTTATTTAAAATCTAATTTCTACAAAAAATTATTCGTATTAATGTAATTAAAAATACATACGTATTTACATTTAGTATACATTGTAGGTGTTGTTCGGTGATAAAGATCAATTGGGAGAGTTCACTCTGCGCCACGGTGATTGGGTGCAATTTTATCTGGCGACGGACAGGCGGGATCACCTAAAGCGCGCTACCAATATTACTCTACTTGACGAATCTTTCAGCATGTCTGGTGAACGGTAAGTGATATTTGTTTATTATCTATTACTACTCACTAAAAGTTACGGCCTCGTCGAAATTATAATTCTCGTTTTATAGTTTCACTTTTATAAACTTTCATATTACTAAATGCTACAGTGCAACCCCGATTTAACGATATTGAGGAGAATCAGGTAAATTGTTACAATGAGGTTAGTTATACAGAGGTTAGGATGGTCTACGATTCGTTATTATGAGGTTAAAAAAAATTGCAAACTTTAAAACAACAATGTCAAACCAGCTCCATTACATTTCTGAACGAAAGATTTGACAACCTGTCCAGACATGAATTTAATCATATTAAATTGATTCGATTATCTCGACAGGTCAGTACAGGAAATTAAAAAATATTGAATGTAATAATAAACTGATAGTATTCGTTACGTAAAGGTTAATAAAACTCATTCAAAAGAGGTAAATAATACTTTGTTTATATTTTGCAAAGATTGCAAATTCACTATAAAAAGGTTTTGAACAAATATATTCGTAACGTAAAGGTATATTATGTATGTAATAGCTCTCACAGAGACTTTTAGGGGATTTTGTTAGATTAATATATACTGTATACACAAACCTACACAGAAATCGGATAGTTCTGATCAATAATATAGCATGCTTATACAAATGTAAAGCCAAAGTAGGACTGGACAGTTATGATCCGCCGTCCCTCTAATAACTGTCCAGTCCTATAGTTTAGTATTGATAGGTTCTATTTAATAATCTCGTCTGCCGCAACGTGGCACCGCACCGGTCCCTGTGGCCTCAGTATTTGTCAATTCTATGTAATACCTGAAGGGGGTGAACGTTTGCGAAATGGAAATTTGCAAATCTGTCATGCCATTCCCAATGGTCAAACAAATTGAAATAATTATATATGATATATAATTGACATTTTGAACATTTATTATTATAAAACATTTCACAAGTAAATAAAACATAATATGAATAAATCCGAGAAAGAAAATCCAAAGACAGTGATAGTTATTAGCTGGACATACAACGAATGTAATCTAAAAATAAAATTTTACAAATCAATAAGATTAGCGATCAAACGAAAAGCATATATATCATAATGTAATAAATAATACTTAAATAAACTGAGGGATTATAGTAGATATTGTGCTACTAAAATTACACCTAAATTTAGATGCTACGTACAATTCAAATTGTAGTGAATTACAGAAAACACGTTAAATACGTGTTGATTAAAACATCGATGAATGACATTATTAACGTCGTATGTCATCGATCGTAGGAACTATTATAATGGAGCAAAAATTTTACCTTTTTTTTAAATATTTTTTAATATACCTGCTGAATAGTTACCTACTTTAGCGTAGCAGTTTCTGATTAATATAAATATCTATAATGTTATTTAATAAATCGATATTTATAACGACTTTAAGTGGTTGCCTTTCCACGTTATTTTAGCTTTACGTTAGGAAGTAAATTATCCAAATTAAAAATCAGTTTCATGCCCCCGTATTCCGCATATAGCAGTTTAGGTAGAGGGGATCTGGTGTTAAGACACTCTATTTCCTGTGTTCCAAATTTTGAGTTGGCAAGTAATATGCTGTTTACCTGGTGGTAAATTATTTGATGTTCAAAAATTGAAGCATGTTCTTATTTTGAATAAATTTATTTTATTTTGACTTGTGCTTTAGAAACTAAGTAATAATAATTACTACTAGAGCAGTCAATGTATTACGCGTATTTAATTTTATCAGTTCATTTATACAGTGCATTCGTCTGGACGATACCAGTTATTATTGAAATCATTTGATCATAATTTTGCCTTTGATACCAATTGCCCTGCATAGAAGCCGTGATAAATAAATAGGTTATGTGGATGAATAAAACACATTATAAACTAGAAATTAATTTAAGCTTAACCAAAGTATTTTTATTTTTAACCTATATTCTCTATAGTGGCTTGTGATTAAATTTTTTTGTAAACTTTTTGCTTGCTATTT
>JBAIZZ010000374.1:1006417-1022549 GCA_037355905.1 Heliconius aoede | reverse complement strand
CATATATATTCTGTATTAAGTCGTATATGATATCTGTACCGATTCTATACCATTATATTGTAATACAATGATATAATTTATATACATTACAGTGTAACTTAACGGAGTACTTCAGCGCGATGGACGCGAAATGCATGGCGGGACTTTGGGCGGCCCTTCTTCACGAACGGAGAGTAGCGATAGTAGCGACGAAACCCTCCCGTCTCTCCGCCTGCGTGCAAGCTGCCAATGCCACCTTATTCCCTATGTCATGGCAACATATATTCATTCCGATACTTCCTAAGCATTTGGTAGATTACCTTCTAGCCCCTATGCCCTTTCTTATTGGAGTTCCTAGAAGTGTTATGGAGGTGAGATATCTTTGCTTTTTCCTTTTGGGATGGTTTAAAACGAAAGTATCCAAGATTTGCACTATTGTATCGTCTCTCTCCTTTTACGAGAGCATCATATAGGGTACAATATTTCAAGCCCGTACCTAAAAAAAATAATTCTTTTTTATTTCACGATTTGTATCCATTTGTATTACGTGTGACGAAGTACGAATAATTGCCGGCCTGCCACATTTCATTCTTCAAAAACATAGAACTAGATAGGATATCTCTCATTCTATTTTACCATTTGCTATGGATAAACATGAAAAACTAAACTAAAAACATCGTTTAACTTCACTGCTAATACCTACGACTTTTAAAACGATAATTTTATTAATTATTTAGTTGGAAAAAATCACTTTTATATTTTTGGAAAAATATTTTTTTGTTTTAGAGGCCGTCGTGGCGCAGCGGCACAAGGGTGTGACTATAACGCGATGGTTGTAGGTTCGATCCCCACTCGAGGAAGTGAAATATTTACTTACATTTATTTTTCCATTTCTTCGCTCTGGTGTCGAGGCAAAGCAAGGCGTCGAGTTCTGTTACTCAATACGAAAAAGAATTCTTCAGAAAGTGGGGAACGGAGTGTCTTAACGCTAGGTTGTTCCCCTGCCTACCCTGCTATGTGCGGGATACAGTGTGAAGCTGTTTTATTTTATTCTCTTTTGTTTTAATTGTGTTAGGCTGTTATAGAGTACATAAAATTGTGGTCTCATTTAAAGTTATCATGACAAAAACACTCTGTATCTCATTCTTGTTATTGTCAGGTATTGTTACACTAAAAGATTAAAGTAAAAATGTTTTTTTTTGTAAAAAAATATATCCAGTTTTCATTATAAATATATTCATATTTTTATTTTTTTTTTATTTTTCACAGGCTGTACGAATGTCGGAAGTAGGCGACGTTGTGGTATTAGATGCGGATGCCAACGAACTGAGATCCCCTTTCCATGACTTGGAAAGCCTTCCTCAGGACATGGTAGGTTATTTTTATAATTTATTACGAAAAAAAAAATTTCATTATATGAAATCTGGGCTATTATTTTGTTACTTAAGTCAAGTATTAAGGTAAGCTGTACTTTTTTTTAAATTATTGCTACGGCTCTTCTTCAAGAACGGAGTCTTAACACTAAATACATAGCAAGGTAGGTTACTTCCGCCTACCTTGCTATGTATGAGATACAGCGAGGAGCTTATAAACGTACTCACCTTAAATTTTTGATTCATGTATGTAGGTTTGGAATTTCCTTTTTATTCCTTTGGTTACAATTTGTTTGACATATGATTAAAATAAATTCAACACAACTCTTTCTTAAGAACTTTAACATAGAAGAATTTAAACATAATTGATTTCGTAAAAAAATTGCATAAAATTATAAATCAATGTGCTTAAAAATGTAAATTCAATTGTAGAAAACCTTTTAGCGGTAGCGTGCAGGACATCCCGTCGGACGTTGGATATTCAGCTCACAATATATAATATAAATCTTTTAAAAATAATAAAAACCCCATAACTGACTGTTATGTATTGAACATGATGATGCAACATTATCCACTAACATATCCATTAATCTTCTACAGGTTTACAGTGCGCTTTGCCTCGTTACTGGAGCGATGACAATGAAAATTGAATCGAAAATAACTGATTATAATATCCTTATGTTCCAGGTAGCAGGCTTAAAGAAGGCGTTGAGTGACAAGAACGCGTTAGGTGATGCAGTGTCCAGAGCCTTTCTCAGAGCGCTGGTCTGCTTAATAGGTGGATATAGAGACGCTATTAGGTAAATATATATTCATACTTATACGATTATATCTACCTAGATTCAATTATGTTTTAACACTTAAAAGAGATTCAAGTTTTAATTCTAGTTTTAAAAAAGATCGTCTAGACCAATAAAAGTTCTAATTTTATTTATAAATAAAAATACAGGGTTCCAATATTTTTTAAATAAACGTACTCGGTTTATATCTTTATTTTGGCGTAACTACGCGACGTTTTGGCTTTCTGATCATTAAAAAAACATTTTTCAAAATATTTCACTTTTGGAAATATTGTCTCTTGTGAACTCTTAAAATAAATCTTGGATTTTAGACATGTTTATGTTATACCAACAACTAATACTTTCTATTGCAGATTCTTCTCTCTTTAACTTTTATACATACAATTGTCTCTATTTTCAAATTAAATTAAAAAATATAAACACATTTCTGTGTAAGATCTACAAAGGCCCATGTTTCAAATGCACATTTATCCTTAGGAGAAACATTTGCATATTATCTAATACTGGTATGACAATTCTTAAAATAGATTTATAACTACTTCTGTGATTGTAGGATCGTTCTAACGTTATTAACTTTGTTGTCGAATGAATGATGTTATTGTAAGCTATATCACAGGCGTTATTAAGACAGAGAGTTCGTGGTCGTTGTGTATCCATTGTGCTTTAATTATTTCCGTTTTAGTTAGTACAATAGCTCTGTAACAGGATTGAGATTTGTCTATCGTTATGTAGCAATGCAAATATCACATGTGTGAGGGGGTTAAAGTGTGAAGCTGCTTTAATTTTAATAAAATTTCTAAAAAAAAAATACTTTCACGTCAAATCAGAGTACTCTACTAGTGTATTATAAGAATCGAATCATAACAAAGTACTTCAGAGTACTCGAGAGTGTCACTGTAATGTCTTTATTGGTCGCAATCGTTATGTTATTGGTTTGAATTGTCCTATATAACCAATGAACGCGTCGATGTACATACAAGGTATTAGCGGTACTATCGAAATCACAAATCTTATTTGTATTCAAACTTTTTAAAAAATTTTAACTACTGACTACTTAATGACGTTTAATGTGTACTTTTTGTGTTTTTCAAAAAAAAATCTCTTACACATTAATTTAATGAAGATGAAAAAGTCTGTATTTGTTCTATATCTCTAATTCTTATTTCTTTAATTACTCTTTAAGAATTTTGCTTCCTTGTGGAAAGGTTGTAATTGGCAACATTTAAGGATTTTTCAGTTTGTACGATGCTTACCCAAGTAAATGCACTAGCCTGTAGGTCAGTAGCTAAAGACAACCTTTGATAATTTTTTTTTCATCTTTAAAATGAATAGGCTCCTTGATTAACTAAAGTATTAAAATTCAGTTGCACTACTGGCCTTGACACTGGGTGTTTGAACATACATGTACAGATTAGAGGGCATTCATTATAGGCATTTGTTATGCAAGTAGCAGAGGCAAGTGCGTTTATTTATCCCCCTGCGGTACATAAATTGCGTCAATTGATAAGGACCTCTGGTTCCCACTGGATGTCCCGAATACTTTCGTACACTTCAATATTTTTCTCCAATTAAAGAAATGATAAACCTTCATTATTTTATAATAGATTTACAAATTTAAATCTTTTATATTTGTTTTTTTTTTGATATTATAGTGTTTTATAATACTTTAAGTGTTCCATATTTGGGTTACAGGATTGAAAAAGGGCAACTTATTACCTTCAACCCAGAGGCCTTCGTGAGGACAAGGAAAAATATGCAGCCCTTCTTAAGAAAAATTCTCCAGTCCCAAATATTTCAGCAGGTAATACTTTAAAATTGCTATTATCAATTTTCTTGTACTTTCAAATTTAAGTAATGAATTGTTGTATATGTAGCACTGTTGCTATGTTTTTTTTTGGTTTTTATAATCGATGGTAGAATTTTTATGGACATGTCTTTAAGTGATGGTCTACTCATAATTTTCCTAACGTACGGAAATATCTGCACTAATTTGGCTTTGTGTACGGTAAAATTCGACTGCCTTTATTATATTAAAGGGGAAAATATAATTTCTGTAAAAAATGGTGGTTTCAATTACCTCTCCAAATTGTGATTTTTACCGCTGTGTCCGTGTATGCACATAACAGCGTATCATAGGATGGTATAGACACTGTTTCCCACTTTCCACCAATTTCTGGATGCATTGCATGTTGAGTTGTGTAAGAGAACGCCGCGCTTTTGCCTTGTTACAAGAGCGAGAAAAAGAAAATATTAAATATATAAATCACTGAATCTAAATAAAAAGTAAAATATAGGTGCATACGCTCCGCAAAATTTAGTGCTTTTGAAATAAATGTATTGCGAATTGTGATTGCGACTGAATTATCATTGCAAAAAAGCTATAAATATATTATTTTACTTGTAATGTTTTTTGCGTCTTATTACATCTATATTTACCTCATTGAAACAACTCTCTAAAGACAGCTTTATATTTGAATATGTCCTGTTTGTAACCACGTCTATCGAGTCAAGCCACTATGGCGCATTCGGAAACGTGAATTAAGGTCACAACCTTAATTCACGTTCACAATGGGATTCACAACCCACAGGTTTGAACCCCATTCAAGGGAATATTTGTATTTTAATTTTCATTTCACCGATGTAAAAAAGTCTATAAAGCTCAAGCAAACAGCAAGTTAAGCAATTTGATAACGTAAACATGCCAGGGTCGCCGATTTCGGTGTGCGCGGCGGGTGGAGCTGAGCGAAGCGGTGGCGGAAAAAGCGCCAAATGTAAATGGCGCGAAAAAGAACGGCTGTCATCTGCCTGCAAGTTTCATGTTCTCTCTTTCTCTCTCAATTTTTTGCTCTCTCTCTTTCTCTCCTAATTTACTTGCTATCGTGAAAGGCTAAGCGCGAGCAATAGAACGTTTTGAATGCTGCCATCATTTTGTAGTGATAATTAAAAAACTACAATTACAATATTGAAACTTATTTCATTAAAACCTCAGTTGAACTGTTTTTTACCTCCATGCAATATTTTAACGTCCTACTCCTCGTAGTTAAGGAGGAGGATGTTGTCAATGAAACACACTTTTCACCATTAAGAGCTTCGCTTCTCTAAGCTCAACAAAGTTTCTAAAGCTCACTTTGATTTGCAAAATGTGTCGCCGAATTCTACAGATATTTTATCTTTATAAGAAATTAATTCTTATAAGATCAAGCAAGCGATAGTTTACGAACCATTATATTATATTTCCATTATTTTTCTTACTAATTTTTCTTCAGCTTCACGCTGTATCACGCACACAGCAGGGTAAGCAGAGCGAACCTCGGTGTTAAGACACTGTTCCCCACCTTCTGCCGAATTCTGGAGGCATTGCGTGTTGAGAGGCAGAACTCAACGCCGCGCTTTGCCTCAACTCCAGAGCAAAGAAAAATGGAAATATAAGCGTAAAGAAATTTTTCACTTCTTCGAGTGGGAATCGATCGTCGCTCGCGCCGTCCCCACTCGATAAAAGGAAATATATATAAAATTTTTATATTTTCATTTCTTCGCTCTGGTGTCATACAGCGTGAAGCTGATTTTATTAGATTTATTTTTTACATTTATTAACACTAGGTTCCGTCTGGCTACCATACTGAGTGCGCGACACAGCATGAAGCGAAGAAGAGGCCATCGTAGTGCGACTGTATACACGACGGTAGTGGATTCGATTCCACATAGAGGGAATTGAAGTATTTAATATTTTCATTTCCTTGGTCTGGTAACGAGGCAAAACACTGCATTTAGTTGCGCCTCTAAACACGCAATGATTCGAAAATTCGGCGGAAGGAGGGGAATGGAAGTGGTTCCTTCAGCCTGCCACTGCTATGCGAAATACAGCGTAAAGCTAAAAATAAATACATATATACTAACATAGGTTATTTATCAATATTACCTTTCGTTTACAGTTCATAGATGAGCGACTAGATCTGTTAAACTCTGGTCGTGGGTTCAACGACGAGTTCGAGGTGGAATGCAACAACTACGCGGAGAAACTCAGTACGGGAAGCGGTCAGAAGTTAAAACAGCAATATCGCGATTGGGCCAAAACAGTCAAGAAAGAAGGTGGAGCTTTCTTTAAAACTGTCAAAGACAAGGTAACCATTTTTTTTAGTTTAAGTTTTTTGAATATGTTTGTGATAATGGCTTAAATTATAATTTTATAGATATTGTTTATGAGAGATATGTTTATTTTGTTTTGTAATTCTAAAACATTTATCCGATAGTTTAGTCTTGTGTTTTGTTATATTGGTTATTCCAGAGTGGGGAATTTAATTACAAGCTTATTTTTCGAAAATTCTGTTCTTGGAATTTTGATTATTATTTATGTACTTTGAACGGTAATTACGAAAATAAAATTTAAGAATTAAATGTGGGGCAAAGCGGGGTTAAACAGTTTTTTTAATTATACATATTTTTTTTCTACTGAATAAAGATAAATCGGATATCAAGTAATTTTTTTGTCTATGAAATGATATGATATGAAACTTTTTATCTAAAACAATGCATTCAATTTTAACTCATTATCTATTCGTTTAATCATTTCAAAAACTAATTAAGGTTTCAAATAATTTAAAAAATCTATTTTCATGCTATTTTTTGCAGACCATCTATTAAAAATGTCTATTGTCTTAAATATACAATTAAATATCAATCCATCAGCCTTTTGAAATCCACTGCCGAAGATAGGCTTTCCCTAATGTTCGCCACTTCATCAGGTCTTGCGCCCTTTAAATCCAGAGGGTTCTTCTGACTTCTTTAGGTCGTCTAGAGCGCGGTCTGTACTCCTTTTGCCGAGAAGTGGTCGCCATTCAATGATTTTTTGTTGTAGTTGTAGTTCTTCTTAACAATATGGCCTGTCCATTGCCACTTCAGCTTGCAGGCGGCTGTTAAATATTTATATCTACCAAGGTCATTTATTTTTTTAATAAGTGGCCTGTGAAAAATAACTTAACGTTTTTACGATGTGTCTTGTTGTAAAGTTCACGCAGATGGAGTTATGGAGCACGAAAAATATTTGCATATATTTGTTATCCATAAGAAAACTTTTATTGATAGGTCATATTTTTTCCAAGCGGAATTTGAGCCCATTAATATAATATATACACCTTAAATGAACAATTATAGGATCTTATATAGTTTTAAGTATATGTGTCTTAAGCAGACTAATTATTTATAAATAGGAAAACAATACTGTTACCAATGTCTGAAATATAATTTATAGCTGGCAGCAGTATTGTTTTTCTTCATATTTTATACATATAGATAACAAAACAAATTGTGGTTGTAACAATAACCGCATGCCCCTTTTATATCGTATTATGTATGTATCAACATCGTTTGCTAACTGTTATACTCCAAGTTCGCTTGCCTGCATGTGTATGTATGTATATATGTACGTATATATGCATGGATCAGTGCTTAAATGTTGTTGTAAAGAGCTATAAAAGGCTTCATATAAAATATATTTTTTAACAAAGTCAATAAATTCTTCAAGTTATGAAACATCTGTCTGTATAAAATACTATTTTCAGTGTTAGATGAACCTATTTTCTAGATAATATATATAATATAATAAAATTGTAATTATTGATCGCTTTTTGTACATGGAATGTATATGATTATATATATTATATATTAGGGGTGATTATTAATGTAACGGAAACGAAATCTTTTTGTTTTATATCATACGGGTGAAGCCGCGAGAATGTAGTTAGTATATAAATGTAGTATTTAATACAAAAGGTTAATGCCGGTCTAATGTTCTTAAATATTTGCTCACTGACATTTTATATATAATCTAATCTTTGTATTTTTTTATACTTAACGTTTAACACTGTACTTAAATATTAGCAAAGAAAGGAATGTTTTCCTTTTATAAGTAATTACTACGTTACTGCCTTAAAATATTTTGAAGATTCATATAAATACTGGCGAATAAACAATATAATCTAGTGATTATAATATAAAAAAATTATAATTGAAATAGTTTTATAATATAATTTTTAGCAATATTTTATTAGATTTAAATAACATAAATTACGAAATACGCATACAATAGTTTGATAAATAAATATATTGTTGGCCTTAAATTTGAAAGTTTAATACAACATTAATTATTAAATCTAATATCAATAAAATCAAAAGACTTTCAATTCTCTTTCAAATCAGGTAAACAATATTAAAAAAATATCAATTAGTTTGTGTTTATATCACTATTGCTGTGAACGTGGGAAGGGAAGAGCCGGTCCCACTCGAGTCTGGTGTCAAACGAGAATGTTTAATGACGAAAATTCTGACAAAAAATAAGAAAAAAACCTTTACACAAATGTTCTGTTTAGGGACAGTCGAGAAAATTCAGGGTATTGTTACTAAATTGCACTTTAGCTTTAATTTTTTTTCACGTTGACACTATACTGTTGCGCCACTAGGTAAAATAATTTATGTGAAGATGACTTCGATAGGAAGATAATCACTTTCAAGCGACCACTGGAGGTCAGCTACGTCCGTGGTATATAACATAATATGTGTAGAACTAGTGCTTTCGCTTAACTAAGTTGCATGCGATGGGTTTATTTTGCTTTAAAATGTGAATATTTGCAGGCGAACCCCGCAGTACAATCGGCTGTTAAATCGGTGAGTCATTCGAATTTAATCGATTCTTATTCACTACTTAGTGGAATGTTATAATAGTATGTAGTAACTTTTGTTTTGGGTGACCTGCTCTATAGTCTATACTAGCTATAAAGTTAATCTATGACGATATTTTAAATAAGTACAAGAACAGAAGTTTTGTTTGTAGTATACAATATTTATAATTAAATTTCAATTTTTATGAAATATTATGTAAATAATTTATTAAAAATTCTTTGTCGTAATAGAGTCGTCTTAGATTTGCTTATTTCTTGGTTTTATTTATTTTCGTAATTCTATATTTTATTTTATATATCTTAATTATTCTAGGAGTTTACTATTTATCTTTTGTAGTCATTTTTATTATATTTATTATTATAATATGCTTAGCAATTTGAATAGGAAATCAGTTTATATTTGTACATATTAACTACTTTTTTTGTATATTTTAATATGTAAAGTAATTTTCATTACCAACCTATCAACACTCTAATTCCATTCATCAAATTTAAATGTCTGAACACTTCTTTATTTTATCTCTTCTTTTTTTAAATAATTCCTTTAATTATTCGTTCCGTTATTCTATCCTTCTTTTTATATGTCATGGATTTTTGGTAACCGGATAAGTAATGTTTTACAGAAACATTACATCGACTTTGATGCCATCCTTATTTCGTTCGCGTAACATCACACATAAACGCACATCGTTATCTCGGTTAACTTTAAATTAAATTTTATATTTATAATAACAACTATCCTTTTATGTGCTATACTAAGATATTAAATTATTAAAATCATATACATATATTTAGGTTAAGGATAAGTATTTATACATATTGTTTATTATATATTTTCATTAAAAAGTAATATATTTTTTAGCTTTGTTTCTCTTTAAATAATTTTTGTTTAATGATATGTAGACGTAGTATTTAGCAACACGTATTCCACAAAGTGGTGAATATTTTCGAATTTACATTTTGTATTGAAATTTTCTCTGCACAGGGTTTCTTATTACTTCTATGTTACTGCATGCTGTTTTGTTTTTAAATATTTTTTATTTGTTTGTTTGTAAAACTCTATTGTGTATTTTGATTTAATATTGCTGTCATTTACTGTAATTTCACATGAGTATTTAACTTTATAATTTAATATTTTTTTTCATGTTAATAATTAACTTTATTTACCAATTGAGGCCGTCGTGGCGCAGCGGCAAGAGGGCGTGACTGTAACGCGACGGTTGTGGGTTCCATTCCCACTCGAGGAAGTGAAATATTTGTTTACGTTTATATTTCTGTTTTCTTCGCTCTGGTGTCGAGGCAAAGCGCGGCGTTGAGTTCTGGCACTCAACACGCAATGCCTCTAGAATTCGACGGAAAGTGGGGAACGTAGTGTCTTAACACTGAGGTTCCCTCTGCCTACCCTGCTGTGTTCGAGATACAGCGTGAAGCTGATATATCAATTGTAATTGATAAATTTTATCCACCTATCCATTATTTTTATCCACCAGGGCATTACAAATTTAAATATATTTTTCCTAAGCGTAAAACGGTGTCTTTGTCACTAATTAATTATTAATTGCAAAGATAAAAGAATATTTTGACGTCTTCTATAGTATTTCATTTTATACTGGAGAATATATAAACTTTAGCAATGAAGCACTCTTGATCTTTCTTTATGACTATCATGTAATTTAACGTACATTAAAACAAAATACTTACTATTTAACCAATAAAATAATATTTTTTTACCATATTGTTAAAATTATGTACCTAAAAATATTCCTACTCCTAATATTATACATGTATAAATATTTTGTGCACATATACACTTTAATATCAAGCTTTATCATACAAATGTCAAAACTTAATATTTTAAAAATATTAAGTACAATTTACTTATTAAATATTGTATTGTACGATGCTGACAATTATTTGTTTATTTTCGAAGGTCCGACAAGGTGGAAAAAATATGAAATCAGCTGTAAAGGGATTGAAGAACAAAATGCCTAAGACTGGTTCTAGGCCATCATCTATCAATACTACGGATGACAGCAGGTAAGAAATATAGTCATATGTAACACCACAAGGGTCATTATATAAATCAATAAACGCAATGCGCTAAATTACATTTTTTAAAATATTTGTATACTTCTAAAATATCCGTCAACTATATATATATAAATATATAGTGGATATAATGTGGACACCCACTGAGAAGAGATTTCGAAAAATTTTAACCCCACAGCTAAAAAGCGAGCGATGCCGCCAAGGTCTACTTTAAATCGCCACCGATTTTTATAAAATTTAAAATTTTTATTTACTTGCAATAAATTGTTGGAAATTGAAATTGTTAAATCATTTATTTTATAGCTGTTGAAGTGAATATATAAACTGTTTAGTTATATAGTTACTTAAAGAATGTTGTGTAAGATAACTCTTGAGGCACCTGATATAGCAGGCACCTTGATATATAGTTCCATTTTACACTTTTTTGTTGTTAATTAAAATCTGTTTTAATTAATAGTGTGTAAATTTTTAAAATGTCAAGTTTTTATTATATCATAAGTTTTCATAGCAGCCTGACACAGTGAGTAAATGAACGTTCACTAGCGAGCTAAAAATTACTTATTGTTTGAGAATTATTGCTAAAATTAATGTGTTCATTGAATATTGATCATTTTAATTTCGTTTATCACAAATGGCAAAAATGTTAATTCAAGCTATATTCAAGAATTTAGCCTCTAATAGCTACTTATGCTACTTAGAATAGTTCTATACCGTCACATCGCATATCATTTCGCATATTACCAAAGAAGCAATATACAGCTAGTATCTAGAAGTGTAATGGCAAAATCAGTTAATATATACACAAATGTATGTTTCTTTATATACGGTACTTACGCAGTATAATAATTTTTTACCTATTGTTCAATTTAAATCCTTTAGACTGTTTTTGTCTTGACACTTAGAATCCATATATTAAAGTATTAGGCTCACGAAATAAATAGCTATTTACACTATTAAAACACGTAGCTATCTAGATACAAGTTACAATACAATGTCGACAGGTTCTCATGTGGGTCTGCGACCCCGGTCTCCTCCGACTCGTCTGACTCCCGTGATCCCCCCCGCGAGCCTCCCCCACTCCCCCTAGATCTCCTCACTGAGATGGAATTCCTATTCAACAAACGGGACAGCCTTCCCAGCACTCACAACTCGATAAGTCTGCCAGATAAAGCTGTGAGTATATAGATTGTTTATGCGACTAAAGAAACGAACTATTCAAATGCTTTAAAAACATGTCAATTTATAGTAAAGTGAAAATAAACCTCAACGCTAAATATATTGCTAATGATCGATTATTTTCTTTCATTTTTACATTTTTTAATAATAATTATTATAAATTTGTGATGCCTTTAAGTATAGCTGCCACTACACTACAAGTGTGGTACAACACAATATTAATATTTATCAAAACAAAAGCATGTTGAAAATTCCGTTTCTTTAAAATACGATACCTTTTACGCTGAATGCCTGTCCCGTACGCGCTTGTTAGAGTTTATATTTCATACATAGTTTAGTATGCGCAATATCTGTATTCATAAATGTTATTTAATTAACCTTGTTTTTATTGTAGGAAATTATAATTCGTATATTTTTCTTAAATTGATATAATTAAAACATTTGTAAATACAGATATTCATTTGTAAATATCACGTAGAGTAGCGTCAAGTCAAGTTATGTCATTGTGTTGTTGGATTAATATATATATATTTTTAACACGTGAGACATCTCGTGTATCATCTGCATCGCTTTTCGTTACGCATATCCTATATTTAGGTGCACCGTGGCACATTATATTTAATTTATTTTACAGAAAACACTGTCACCATGCCCCCCACCCAAATTACCCGAACGTCCCCTCCGATACCCAATAATTTGTACGAGAAAACTGATCGACCTGTCCGACGCCCCCCCACCCCCTCCAAGAACGTTACAACCGCCAACTACGAACTTTATAAGTAACATCACTAAGGACGCCGACGTACCGGCCGACTTCCACACGAGCGCAATACAATTCGCTGACAATGATAAGGCGAAATTAAAACTTACTTTGTCGTCGAACCAAAGGAAATTCAATCAAAACGATACCTGTAACGGATCTACGCCGAAACCAACTGTACCGGAACGACCTAGACCCGCCTACAAAACAAGACAAGAGGTAATTCTCATATGCGTTACTATAGTCTTTGCAATGTTATATATATACCTCAGAGATATATTTATTCATTGGAACTAACTTAATGTAACTTTATTAATTTTTAATCATAATTATTATTTATCTAACATTCACCGACCGATACGTCCCCTTTAAGTAAATAGTTAAGGAGAGGGAATCTATCGACAGAAATATATATATATGTATGTATATCTGTCGATAGACTTACTGGCCGCGGCCATGATATATTATAGACAAATTACACAAAATCTTCGCATAAATTGTAGCCTACGTGTTTTCTGATGAATAAGCTCAATATAGCTTATACGTCAGGAGAACACTGTAAAGTTTCACTTAAATCTGTTCAGTGGTTTTTGGCGTGAAAGTGGTAAAATAAACATCCAACTTCACAAACTTTCACAATATAATATTAGTACGATGGAACCATGTGACTTTTACTCTAAAAAAAAAAGGTAACTTATGTTATTTAGGTATTTTCAAAGTGAATGCCTTATACCATTACGTTATAGCTTCTATATACATACCTCGCTTTATTTTTATTGGAATGTATGAAATGATCTGTTATATGTTATTGTATTGTTTCCATATTCTCACTTACTTTATTATAAATAAAAAAGGTTTTAATGTAAATCGTACTGCATTCTAAACTATTAATTTGTGAATTCATTATTAATAGAAATTCTTATGATATTACATTATATTGTTAATTATTATTAGGGGGAAAATATTAAAATTATAATATTATTTATGATTTTACTAATCGTTTTACACTAATATTTGAACTTGTAAAACTGTACTGTACTGTTACTTACTTAGATATTATAAATGAAAAAATATTTATACAGGGGTGCAGTTAGTTATACTTTAATGATTATACATAATATGTGATACACAGATTTGCTATTTTTATATATTTTTATAACTATAAAAATCTAAAGCGGACAGTATTGTTTAAAAGTATAAAGATCATTTAATTATGAGTAATTGAATGAAATGTTGCCCAATTTCTCTCTTTTGAATAATCTGCCAAAAATAACTTTGCGGCTGATAAATGGCTTTAAAAATAAGGAATATGTTGATCAGATTTTTTTCAGATATTAATTTGTAATGAATACATACCATAAAATACGCTACGTCGACCGATTATAATATCTAACAATTTTTACTAAAGTTATTAAATGATTTATGACCAGACAAAACGTAAAACCGTTTTCGATTAAGGCAAACGTTTTATTTTGTACTAAAATAATTGATAATTGTGATAAATTAGAAGCTCACTCAGTTCTTTAATTTTTGCAGTACGATTAAAGTCTATAATACAATTAAAATATATATAATTTATAACGTTGTTATAATCGAAGTTAGTGAGAATATATTTTAAATCATTGTGAATGTGATATTTGTATATATTCGTTATACTTTTTGCACATTTTTCTCTTTGTTTTTAATGCATGTACGCACTTAGTGTAATAGTTGATGTTAGGCAGGTCGTCCACAGGATGCGTAAAGCTAGGCAGCATTAAGCATGGTAACGTTAGCTAATATGTGAACAATTAAAAGAAATTTTGAATATAATTTAATTTTTTTTACATAATGCATGATATGTTAAATTGAATTTTAATTATTTTTATTCTTTTTGATTAGTTAAAATATAATAATAATATACGACTACGTTACATAATAATAATCAATATTGATAGAAAAAATACTAGTAATTATGGTGAAAGTACAGCTTGACTGTATACGATCTGTTAACAGCGTATATCCTGTGAGCGGCCAGTCTAAAAGTCAAGTTCAAACGTCGTATAGGACAAAGGTAAAGGTTATAAACCAACGAATTTTGACATTAACCGCCCTGCAATATTAATCTTAGTATTTACATATAATTATTACTGGCCCCGAAGCTGAGCTCGCATTGGTCGTAAAGCCTGTTACAATATCGCATAATATACGCATACTAATAGACTGAGTCAAATATATACTCTTGCTTAAATATATTATTTATATTTTAATTATTATTATTGATTATTAATGTTAAATTTTTTTTGTATTTCATTTATATTTCAATAAAACTTTAATATGAAAATAACATATTAATCTTTTTTTTTTCTTTTATCCACAAATTGAAACAAAATTCCTAATTTTGCAACATTTCTCAACAAGTGCCGTCGAATGTATCGATTTTTTTTTTCATTCAATAATATTCACAATGTATTAAATTCTGTAATTTTTAAAGTATTTATAAAGTCTCATATATTAAATATAAGAATCAAAAAAAAATGTTGAAGTGTACAATCTTAATTCAAGACATTGAATATTAGGCCAGACTTATTATAGAGAATTTCCCCCAGTTTGTTCTTGATTTTGTTTTTGTTCATGTCATGTTTGTTCATTAAATTCATCTATATTTTCAACATTGTGACAGTTTGTGATTTTTTTATTTGATCTTGTAATCTTCCTAACACTCAATATTTATTTTAAAAAACATTTTTGTTTGTTTGTGGTGAACAATGTTTAAAATGTTAGGGACCATCGGACCATTCAAAAATACATTTAAAGATTGAAGAAAGCTTTCACATTAATGAAATTTATAGGTTAAGATAAGAATGTGCTTTTTGACATTTCCTAACAGAGGCCTTAACTGCTTCATATAAAACGAGCTTAATGAGGTACAAAGTGATTAAAATGGCGTAATATTAATTAAAATTAACGTATTATTTTAATAATGTGTAGTAAATAGAGTACACCATAAAAGGAATTGTAATACCTACATAGATAGTTATGGTTCCAGACATTAAATAAATTTGCTAAATGCACTATGGTTGTACGGAACACTAATAGTGCGAAAATTTTTCGCACTTAACCGTTTTTTTTCAGACACTGTTGACATATTTTACTCGAGAAATAAGAAATGGGGAGAGTCTTTACTTTTGAGATTTTCTTTTTTCCCTTAAACGCCTTCTGCTGTTTTATAAGTTGTGGTAAGTTTTAAATCATTTATACCTTCAACGTTTGTTCTTCTATTTCTATTCTACTACATTAAATATGTATAAAATCATTGCATTTAATTTGAAAAACAATAAA
>JBAIZZ010000374.1:985803-1003417 GCA_037355905.1 Heliconius aoede | reverse complement strand
TAAATGTGTGTCATAAATATATTTTATTGTTGTAATTTGCGTTATTTCTTTTCTATTATTGGACATAAGACGGTACTTTATTTATGATCACGATAAGATTAAAAAAGTAATATCTTTTGTTATAACTATAAATAAAAAATATTTTTTTTAGCTATAAATATGAATTATATTAAGCACAGCTGTGTGCTGCAGCGCAGATGCGTTTAGCACCACATTTTTTTTAAATAAGAATATTAGGAATATCTAGAAAGATAGAATAAATAAATCAAAATAACTCAGCTTCACGCTGTATCCCGCACATAGCAGGGTAGGCAGAGGGAACCTAGTGCTAAAACACTCTGTTCCCCATTTTCTAGATAGAATATTGCTTTGATAGAATATTTAAAATAAATAAAAAAGCACAAGCTTACAATAAATTACATTTAAATAATTCGAAACTAGCACAGAAAGATATGATTTTTATTAAACCAATCAAAAACTTAAAGATAAGAGACTGCTGCTACGACAGGTCAATGAATTTTATTGAACCCCACAAAAGTAGTTATTATATTGTTTATGTTTCTTTTAATTTATTATATATTTAATGCCATTTCCTATTATTATACGATGTCGTCGTGCTATAATTATTAAATTACTTAGTTAAAATGCTCAAGATGGAGCTTATAGATTCGCTTTTATTATAAGAGAAAATATTATTTATTTTTAATAAAAATGATGGCGTGCAAAGGGTAATATTATAATATGTATTTGTTTGTTCTGCACTATGCGACGTAACAAGAGTAAGCTGCGTTATTATTTTAATAAAATATATGCTTCATCTTACTATGTGATAAATTAAATAAAATTTATAGTGCCTGAGTTTGTTCGTTTTCATTATATCTTCATATACGTAATATATATGTAATGGTATCACGCAAGATACTTAAAAATATTTATTTTAGTGAGGTTTTTAATTATTAAACAATTTCCATATCTTTTGATTTTGCAGAGTTGCCTTTCCTGATGTACCTCTGGAATTTAATAAGAAATAGTTCACGTACAGAAAGACTGTCTTGTGTCGCTGTCTTGGTAGTGCTGATCACTTGCATCACTCTTATTGTATACTTCAGTGTTAGAAGAGAAGACAGTAACCCTGATGATAGACGTGAGTAAAATATTTTATTTATTTATAATGTGTTATTTTCCTTTAATTCAATACCAAGGCCAGTCGTGGCACAGGCGCATAAGGGTTATGACTCAACTCAACACTCAATGCCTCCAGAATTCAGTGGAATGTGCGGAGCGGAGAGTCTTAACACTATACTCTCTTTAACTCCCCTGCTATATGCACGAAACAGCGTGAAAGAAAATCTAATAGTAAAAATTTCTAATGATCACTGATAAGTCAAAATTAAGATTATATTTTACTTTATTATTTATTAACTACTCGATATTGCGTACGTAAATTAGAAATCAGCTTATTCTTTTAGTCTATTGCTCAGTAAATAACAACAGTAATAAGTAAAATGTTATACAACAGATTCAAAGATTATTTTTATTTCCTTAAAGTAAATCAAATACTTCTTCTACTTGCTCGACTCGGTGACTAGAGATGAGCAGAAAGAAACAAATTAAGAGAATATAAAAAAGTATCGTATGTAGAAAAATATCGATAAAAATTTGCTGGTTTTCTTTTATCCTGGTTGTAATTTGAAGTGAAAGAAGTAAATAACTACTATGGAGGTAATTAAATATTTAAATTTATATCAATGAAAATATTTCATTTCTTTGCTCTGGTGTCGAGACAAAGCCCGGCGTTGAGTTACGCCACTCAACACGCCATTCCTGCAGAATTTGGCGGAAAGTGGGGAATGGAGTATCTTGACACTAGGCTCCTTCAGTTCACCCTGCTGTATGCGGAACACAGCGTGAATCTGATTTAATATATATATATATATATATATATATATATATATATATATATATATATATATAATCTTTTTTAACATATAAAATTGATGACGGAGACATAAAGAAAGATGGAAATAAAATGGGCAAATAATCAATCATCGTCATCTTACCCTATTTGTTTGTTTAGATATTTTTTTGAAATTTTCAAAGAGACGTACTGAGAACATCACGAAGTGCTGGGAGTTAGCTCAAACCTTAATATTTGACACAAATGTATGTTTATTGAAAGCTTTCATCGTTTAGAAATATAGTAGAAAATTAAATGTTTTATCTCTGTCTTTCGCTTTAGGTTTGAGGGGGAGATACTAATTACATTTTTCATCCTTTAAAGTAAAGCATCAATTTACGTTAAAAGGCCGGCTAAAACGAGAAGCTAAATAACTCATACATCGTTTATGACATAGTAAGTCTACCCACCACCTAAATAAAAAACTTCTCGAGGATAAATGAACCAATGAACGCACATCTTCTCTAAATCCTTGAACGTGAAATAACACATAAATAATACTAGGACCGCATAACAGAATAGGAGCACTTGTAAACAATGACCCAGACAGTAGACAGGTGAGACAGATCGATAGAGATATATGTTCGTCTCGTCCGTCGTCTGACGTCAGCTAACTATTGATTACTTTATAGTTGTCGCTGCTAAAAATATTAGGACGTCATATATACATCATATTTGTATGACTGTACACTGTTAAAATTAATTATCCAGTAGTGTCAAGGATCGGCTTATATTTTGTTAAACATAAACATAGTTTCTATGAAGAAACTCTTTCTATAGTTGTTATTAATTTTGTCTGTAGTCCTTCTTCATTAATGGTAGAAGTGCTGTTTCAATACTGTAGGTTATAACTTCTTGATCTTTTTAATAAACGCTGGAAATCTAGTATACTCAAATATTACTGTAAAAGTGTATTATTTACCGCGCAGCGGCACAAGGGTGCAACTGTAACGCGGCAGTTGTGGGTTCGATCCTCACTCAAGGAAGTGAAATATTTATTTATTTACGTTTTTATTTCCATTTCTTCGCTCTATACTTGTATGGCGCTGGTATTAGCAAGTATGTGATTCTACTTTATGTCTCAGCTCCTGTGTATGTAGTTGTATACGCTCATCTGATACGGGTGTGTGTGTGCTTGGAGGAGCATATTTATTTATGCGATGCAATTAGCACCGAAGAATATACCGCTAATATTGGTCCATTAACTACTCTGAGGCGATATACGTTCCTGGATAATCGGTATCATATGCCTGAATATAAGCAACAAGCTGATATTTATTTATCATCACGACCAACCAGATCTCTTCATTGCGAAGTCCTCAAAAAAGTATTACCAAATAGAATTTAAAGACAACAAATATTTAATAAATAAGTCAGCGACCAATGGAAGGCTAAGAATAAAAATATAGATACTGGGAATATAAATTGTAATATTGGGAGAGGTGTGAAATTCTTTCAATATTTCAATAAATTTTAAATCCTACAGCGATTCAAAAATGAAAATATAAACGTAAATAAATATTTCTCTTCCTCGAGTGGGAATCGAACCCACAACACAAACTTCGGGTTACAGTCACACCCTTATGCCTTTTCGTTCCTTATTCTGTAATACCCACTTTTCGCCGCCACATGACGCTATGATGACGGTTAGCCATCTCATCAATTCCGTCTCTCAACACTACGTTTTATTTGTATATGTAACATCTTCACTATTTTCCCGCATATTAGAATAGTGTTAAGACATTATATTTTTCACTAATGTTTGACAAGCCGAAATAGCTCAGTGAGAGAGCGTTAGACTGAATTGTTCATCAGAATAATTCGATTTTTTTTTTATTATAATAATTTAATTTATTCTTTCATTTTCTTTATCTAAAATCTTTCAATAGTAATAATAAATCACGATGTTGTAGATGTGGTGTCCCAAACTCTCCATCTTCAGGTCCCGATGGAGGGTGGTGTTGCGAACGTAGTAGCTTGTAGTTGAGAACGTAGAACGTAGGTGACGTGCTGGAGGGTGACGCTCTGGACCACCTGTAACAATCTATGTTGGTTAGGGCTAGCCAGGGCGTACCATTCTATTTATTTATTATACTTGATTTATAAAATCGTTATTATTAGATGGTTAATTTATTATTTGATTATATAGATTGACAATAACATTTAATCTGAATTACTTTTCTATAGTCATTTTGAGTACAATATCTATACATAGGGAACGAAAATTTCAGCCAATTCAATATATTTTTTGTAGCAATTTCATCTGGCAAAATACTTGAATCATATTGAAGTATTAACATAACTTTATTCATGAACCGGATTATGTATATACACAAAAGTAGATTTTCCCACTAACTGAGGTATAGACGCACGGGCAGTCGTAACCGCTGTGCGTAGAAGCGTAAACTTTGGATAGATGTTTATTTTATTATGTAAACACTCATTTAGAAGGGTTTTTGATACATTTTAATTCTGAAGGGGTGAAATAGGGGTTGAAAGTTTCTATGAAAATCCTTACATTGGCACCGATTTTTATGAAATTTAAAATTCAGACTCTTAAAATCATTTCATTGAACATATGTGCTTAATGGTTTATAATAATTCACCCTCTAAACTGAAAACAATGTCATAAATATATTTATTTGTATACTTCATGCGGGCGAAGCCACCCTGGTCCGTCAGTAATAAGATAATATAAAATTACAATAATGCAAATCACATTTAATTACGTTAACGCAGTTATGACGCACACATTATAATAATAAAATAAAAATAAATAATAACATGCAATACGTTCATAAATTAATATCGTTTATATTATTTGGTATATTTAATAATACATGTTGGATTTTTTCTTCATCTACAAAACGAATCTTATTAGGACATTACGACATTGGTCATACAGGTCTCGTTACGGCTCCGAACATAGAGAAAATCGAAGTAAGCCTTCAACTGCGCTATGCTCTCCCAGTATTTCACCGGTATATGTGCATTCAGTCCTTTTTTCGGTGTTTTCATCGGCTTGATTCCATAGGATGTTATATTTACAGTACAGTTATATTTACAGTACATTTCTTTTTCTGAAACCTCGATCGAAGGTAATTTTTTTTATACGTAATTTATTTTTATTAATTTAAATATCTCGAAATTGTAAGTTAGAAACAGTTATTAATGATCTGCCATGCGTGCCATTGTCCCTAAAATTGGCCATGGCAAACTATTTATTATAAACACGCTAATATCGGAATCTATGAAATCAACTGTCTCTAATTAATATTAGTTATTATGCTATTTGCTCGCTACCTACCAAACAGAAGTGGTTGTACATATATATAACACGTCCTGTATTGACAGACGCACAACACACCAGAACTAATTTTAAAATCAGGGACTTTAGAACTCTCTTGAACACTTTATTTGTTATATTTATATATTTATTTTTTTAATCTATCTTCTAATCTATTCGATCATAACCTGAAGTTATTTTAAATCTGTTCAACGGGTTATATATATAATAAGATAATATTTAGTTGTATGTAACAAACGTTTCATTTTCGTTTAGTCAACAGCCAATAGTTACTTATAGATCAAATCACTGAAATACACGTACTGGCGTTTGTATTGACGAGGTATATAATACCCGCCCCCAAAAATTCTCGTAATATTATTATTATTACGACTGATTGGATGTATAGAGTCAATGTTCCGGCTCGTTTTATGCTTTTCAAGTTAACCAAATGATAGCGCGATCTAAAACCATCCAACGCCATCTATGAAAGCCTTATAAATAGTGGAGGAACGAGGGGAAAATGAAAACCTATATGGCATAACACTTCACCATTGTAGAAAATAGAGAAAATAAACCTAATGCCACCTAGTAATGGAAGATTGGTAATAATATTAATTTTCTAATTTGGTATACTTTTTAAATATTTTTATTGTTATAATAATAGGTCTTATTTATAAATGATAAAAATAATTATTATGAAAATAAAGAAATAATCAATTATAATAACAGTAAAACCACCTTAATAGGGCTTTTAATTCAAATATTCCTGCTACGAACTGTGTCTACGAATTTTATAAGTTATACAATAATCCGCGTAGCTATTTCGTCCCAGTTCGTACAAGCAACATAATATTTTATTTTTCAGCTTTACGCTGTATCCCGTGCACAGCAAGGTAGGCAGAGGGTACCTCGGTGTTAAGACACTCTCCACTTTCCCCACTTTCTGCCGAATTCTGGAGGCATTGCGTGTTGAGTGGCAGAATTCAACGCCGCGCCTTGTCTCGACACCAGAGCTAAGAAAAATGGAAATATAAACGTAAAGAAATATTTCACTTCCTCACAAACACAAACATCGCGTTTGCAGGCGGCACCCTTCTGCCACTGCGCCATGACGGCCTCCGAATAACGATTGATATTTAGAAAATAAAACCAAGTTCTTTTATACGCATTCATGACTTACATAAGCTAGTAACAGCAAGCTTGTAAGTTAGTTCATTAGACTAGTAAAACTAGGGAACGTAGTGTCCTAACACTACATTCTCTATGCTTGCCCTGGTATGCGTAATAAAGAGTAAAGCTGAAGTTGATTTAGTGATTGCCTAACTAAACCAAAGAAAATGCTAGTAATTAATAAAAAGTGAGAACTGAATAATGTATCATTAAAACTCCCCTCTACAAAAAATAAGTGAATTTATTGAATGGATCTTTATTAATTTAACGTAAATTGTGGTGAGATCTGTTATACACCAGGATTAAGTGAGCTTCTAACTGTCCGTAACCGACTGTGTAACTTGCTTTCTGAAACATTTTAAATTAAATTTTCACTGGTGTATGTATGTGTTTCTTAACCTTAGTTGTAGAGAGTAGTAAAGAGGTAGCAGTTGTGGTACAAGCTGTCTCAAAACAGATGTTTTTTAGGGTTCCTTTATCTGAAAAGAAAAAACGGAAACGTATCAAGAAATTAACATTAAATATTCAGGTCAACGGTCCCTTGAAGCACTTATTTTATATAATGACAAGAACGTTTATGCATAAGTTTTGCTGCCTGTTTTATGAAATTCGCCGCGTAATCAAAACTCATAGATAGGTACTCTCTGTAGACCTACATTAATAAAATTTGTCTCGAAGTGAGAACTTTCGATACAAATAAAGAAAAAAAAAACAATTTCCAAGTGGAAATTCATAGGTATTTCATAGAAACAAAATCATTACAAACTTATATTTGTTGTTCAATTCATATAAAATAAATGCATACGCCCGCAAACTTAAGCTTGACGACTTTTGAACGTTGTGATTTTTTTTTTATTTATTATTAACATTTTTTTCGTTTCACATTCTATCTATGCTGCTGTATATTTCTCTATTTCATTTCAAAACAATCTTTTGAGAGCATTCCAAGAAGAGTCTCATTTAAATTTTATTTATATATTAACGTAAACCTAATAACCTTACGGCGAGTCTGTTCTGCTTTAAAAGAAAAAATAAAATGAATTGCCTTTTCTAGCGAAATAAATAATAAAATAACACATCGTTTTTATTCAGTTCCAAAGGAAATCATCTTTTCTTATTACAAAAGATAATATTTTTTTAGGCAAGTGACAGGGCCATAAACGCCGTACTTCTAAAATTCATCAGCCACTAAATAAAAATAAAATCCGGTGTAACTGATCACTTTATCAGGGAAGCCTTTCCCACTGTATTACCTGTTTGCAAAATATGACTTATTGCAGCCATATTCGTGTTATCGGAGCGAGGAAAAGAAAATTAATTTCATCGACTTGATATCGAACCCACAAGCGTCGTGTTTATTTTTTTATGGAATAAGGACAATAGTGTATATTGAATTTACATAAAATAGGTTGCTATAATTTCACATTATAAGTTTTTTATGTATGTTTATTTTTAATATAAAAGACGAGGCAAACGTATGGGTTACCTGATGGTTCTGGTCATTCATTTATTTTCTGTTATAGCTACGTGTAACTAACAACAAAAACTAGATATTAATTAATTTTTATTATGTCCTTTATGATTGTCGACCATTAATGGTACATAGTTTTTCTTTCATTCGACGAGATCAAAGTGCTTGCAAAAGTCTATTTGAATAGAGAATATTGCTTATTTTTTTGGCTGTTGCTGTACAAATCAATAGGCCTAACAACATGTTAGAAAAAAAAGGTTTTAAAAATATATAATACAATTAATTATATTATTTTTAAAAAATTAGTTTTTTAATTTAATTTTGTAATTGTTTTATAACAGATAATAAAGTGTCTGCTGTGTTGTGGGGCGCTATCTAAATTTTGATATCTCTTCGCTTATGATATCCTGGTAGCAATATCTCTTTTACGTGCCCACGTAATACATAGCTACGTATCTATTATATATATACTACATATATACGTTCCATTCGAGTTGTATATTGATTAGCGGCCCACGGGTATCCTCTTTGACCTGTGCCGATCAAAACCTCTCTACAATTCATGCGATCCTAGTAACATTGCATCGAAGTTTTCTGTCATCGGTTGTTGACCTCGGAATAAGCTTGTATGATTGTACAATTTTATTTATTTCATACCTACTTTCTTCATTTAATTTATATATTGTGTATGTGGTGGTTACACCTATATAATAAATAAAAAAGCATCACTTTTTCCCGCGCGGCAACCAAGTAATCTTACTACTTACTGTATAACCATAATATAAGTAAGTTAGTTTAAACCTTAATATTAAGAAGATCCTTCCTTCGATCTAAACTGATATAAACTTTAAACTGAAGTAAACTAAAGTAAACTGAAATAGTAGTTGTAGTAGTAAACTTTTTCGATACCGAAAATAGGGCCAAATATCCCCCGAATCAAATGAAGAGTGTATTTTTTTTTACTTTACTATGCTACGCAGAATAGTGTAAAACTTTTTTTTCACATATAAATTAAAAGCACGAGCAACTTTAAGACGCTACCGGTTCGTAGTTTCTTTTTTAATTGACTCTGTCCATTGTGCGTTTGTTGCCCAAACTTAATATAGTTTGTCCAGTATTTTAGAAGTTCTAGATTTTGTATTCATTAAATATTAAAATTATTTTATTGTGTTTTAGTGTCGTGTAAATATGCACGTATGAAAGAAAGGGCATTTAGTTACAGAAAAATAGTTGTGATGATATATGAGAGAGACCCTTTAATTTTATTTATATGTATATACAGTTGTATAGGATTTATTTATTTTTTTCAACTTTACGCTATATCTAATATCCCCCGTATAGCAGAGGATCTAGTGTTAAGACTTTGTTTTCTCCAGTCCGTGTATTGCCTTGGTACCAAATCGGAGAAATGAAAATACTTAATAAAATCAAATCAAATCAGCTTCGCGCTGTGTTCCGCACACAGCAGGGTAGGCAGGGGAGTCTTGTGTTAAGACGCCACGCTTTGCCTCGACACTGGAGCAAAGAAAATAGAAATATAAATTTAAATAAATATTTCATTTCCTTGAGTGGGGATAGAACCAGTCGCGCGTACAGTCACACTTTGTGCCCCCGTGCCACGACAGGCCTCTAAATTATAACTCATTTCCCCAAGTAGCTAACTGTACTGTAACTGATACCACAACTATCGTATTTACAAGCTTATACCACTTCACACTACACTCTCATTAGGTAATGTCGGCGTGAAGTAGTGGCTCTTGCCACTGCGTTTCGCATTAGGTAATTCCGGGCCCCGGCGCCCTACATCTCTACCTTAAAGGCCGGAAACACGCCTGTAGCTCCTCTGGTGTTGCATGGGGTCGTGGGCGGCAGTGATCACTTACCATCAGGTGACCCGAATGCTCGTTTTTCCCGCGTAAACTGTCCCAATCTTGAAATGTCGGTGCTTATACCAATATACAAATTGAAAACTAAAGATTCAGTTAATTCAGTAAAACAGTTGTACAAAATAACTGTTACAGCAATTAGAAAATATTTTGACGAACTTAAGTACTTTTAAATTTATATTTGAATCGGTCAAGCCAATTCTTGGGTCTTACACGTAAATAAAACGGTCCCCAATATTGTTTTTTATACGTGGTAAGGTGTCGTCATCACTACGATAGTTGTTTACGTAAGTAGCAAAATCAATAAATAGCAGCAGGTCGGTAAAAACTTAGTGACGTCGAACGTCGTATTGATCCTATAGTGCTACATTAATGTTCTGGTACCAAGTTCTCATAAAATCACAGAAGTTTAATATTTTCTAACCTTGTCTGACATGTATTAGGAATTTATAGGAGGAGCTTATTGCAAGCATGTTGCATTCCTCTTTATGAAGTATAGATTTATATCCGAGTTTAATATTTGTTTTATTTGTATTGGTTTATTTTTTTATCTAATTTGATACCAAATAATACGAAAATGGTTAAATAAACAAAATTATTCAATTTTTAAAAGTTACTTTTTTTATTGAATATATATCCTTGTGTTCCTTCCTGATATGTGTGTGCGTGTTTTGGTACAAAAACAGATCTTGACTGATCAGACTTTTGAAGATTGCCATATCTCCAAAGCACAATTGATTTTCTGAAATTTCAATGAGATTTATGCTATTTTATTAATTTGGATTTTTTATTTTATTTAAATATATCAGTCACCCTTACTTTTCTCTTGACAGCTTATATCATAAACAGTAATTATTGCTTATTATTTAGAAGAGACGATTTATGTCTATACAATGTGTGCTAATAAGAAGAAATGATAGAATTTATTAAATGTAAAATATTTTTTTTTTAAATTATTTTTTTTGTGTGTGGGTTTGGGGGCGTGTGGCCGTGTTTTATCATTTTGCTACAGACGCCAAAAAATATGACATAAAGTAAAATTCTAAAAAAGGTTTACGGCGATACACTTGTAAACTTGTACTGTTAAATACATATAATATGAGATCACATTTACATGTGAGGTACTGGGTACTGAGAGAAAAAGCTTGCTCTGATGTTATAATTTCCTGGTAGGTCGTTGCGCGTATAATGATAGTATGCAACATGTATTTTAAATTGCTTTAGTTTCATTCAATATAAATGGATACAGAAGTACCGTTCCTATCATCAAATCGAGATAACTTTACTAGTTAGATTACTCCTCGCATGTTATGGTAACCTAATTCTATAATTCGAGCACGCAGCCACATGATTCCATCAAGAGCGGTGCTTGGAAAGCTAAAAGAAAAGTTTGGTGGCTGTGAATGAATTGTTTCTTGGATAATCATTTTATTGACAACAATATTCGATCAACTCTATTCTGTGTAATCTTAAAACATTATGATGAATGAAATAAAAACAAAGGAATGAACATATCTTTTGTTAATTAATAATAATAAATTATATAATTTGACACTCAGATTTTGGTCTAGAATCCCAAGCAACCAATCTCATCTGGCCCTGGGGTGCAAGAAAATAACGTGTGTAACGTGACTACGGATCAGAAGATTCCAGGTTCAAATCCTGGCAGGGCCTCATGTTTTTTTTTCTATGAAAGGAATGTGTAGGCTTTATATACCTATTTCAAATGAAAACGTATAAGGACATTTTTTTACTTTGTTGATCTATGACGCTGATTTATGTATTTTTAAAACTATTTTTTTTATTACTTTTAATTGTTTATTTCATTATAAATCATAAATGTATTTATATTATTTACATTTAAATTTCTGTAAATGTGATTTATTTAAGAGTTTTTCTTACTTTCTTTTAATCTCACGTTATATCCCGCACACAGCAGGGCAGCCAGAGGCAACCTCGTGTTAAGACACCCCATTCCATCAAATTCTCGAGACATTGCGTGATCAAAAACTGATCTTTTAAACGAAAATAAAATCGAGAATAAATAATTTTATCAAACTTAATGTCATTTTTAAATACTCAATCTTGCTACAGAAACTCGCACATATAATATATAGGTTAAATGAAAAAAATGTCAGCACCTGGAATGGCGAGCTCCCCTTTAATTTTACATGTTTTTATTTTTGTATAATAAATATAGCAAGTTTAAGTTTCTTATAAAAATGAAATGAATCGTATTGTAATCGTAAATGCAGAAAAAGCAGTAAGCTTCACCGGCATACCTAAACCGGTTGTACTACTACCGGGACGCATGAGCTCTTTGTAGCTTCGACTTGTTAATTATATGGATAGGAGGCGCTACGAACCGAAGGCGTATAAAAAAAACATAAAAATATTTAAAAACAATACAAAAAGATTATAACAGATTCATCACAAAATCCCAGGCCCTGCCAGGTTTCGATCCTGGGTCCTTCTGCCTCGTTCAAAGAAACGAACAGACACGCTAACCTCTGCGCCACAGGGCCCCAGGATCGTGTCTGCTAATATGTGAATACATGTAATATGCCGTCTTTTTGTCTTTTTTTTTTGAACTCGTGAATTCTTAAAGAATTAATTATAAAGAAATATATTGAAAGCACTCATTATATTGTTTATAATTTAACTTCACACCGCCACTCTCTTCACGCTCTGGTACTAGATGGCGCGGTAACTTGAATCTTACAAAACTTGCTACAGTAGATTATTTGTTTAGTATGGTAAAGGAGCAATTTGGTTTTAATATTTTTTTTCTCAGCGGTGGATTAAAAGTATCGGAACTATGGCCTCTGTGCCTCGCGTACTACGAGTAACAATAGAAATTATAAAAGCTCATTTAAATTCGGACGGACGTACCCATCTGTAAAGCATGAACCAGTTCAAATACTCTTGCTGGATTTCTAATCTTGGTCAATTATATATAATAATAATTAATCCAGTACAATAAAAAAGTAGTAAGTAACAATAAAAATACAGTTAGTGCGTCGTAGCGCAGCGGCAGAATGGTGTCGTGGCAGTTACAATATATATTTACGGTTATGATTTCCATATTTTCACTGCTTTACGTGAGTAAAGTTAAATATGGAAGTTATAAACGTAAATAATATTTCACCTTCTCGAGTGGCGATCGAACCCACGACTGTCGCGTTTACATTCACACCCTTATGCTCCTGCTTTACGACGGTCTCAATAAGATGCTGTGTCTATCATATTATTGGTTTTATTAGAATTAAGATCAATTATGATTAGTATCAATTGGTCTAATTCATTTTGAATGATGTTTAAATTTAAATTTGACATGTTAATTTTTTTCCAGCATTTAACCTCTGGAATATAACGAGTGAAATGTGGCTGGCTCAACCATATGACGACAATCCCATAGCCGAAAACTTCCTACCTCTAATGCTTGTCATCGTCCAGCATACAGTTAGTGGTGAATGCGCGAAGTTCGCCCAATGCGCCGCTGAACTGAGGACCATGCAAGGCTGGTTTATAAGAGATAAAGGTTATAACATACCGTAAGTAATGTCGTTGTCGTTTCATTTGTGTTTAGATAGAAATAATTGATCGATTGATGTTGTAAAGAAACCAATTTGAGTAAATATGATCTCTAGTGCCTTTAGTTCAAGTGCAGTTCAACCTTAAATCTTGATTTTAGCTTTGTACGCCCAGTAGTTTCATCACCAGGAGCATCGTTATATATATATATTAATTAATTAATTAATTAATTAAAAAAATATTTTAATATATATATATATAAATTATGTTCGTTGTAATCAATATTGAATTTTTAGTACTACCAGAGCTCAGGGGCGAGATTTATATAAATTTTGCAAGGCACCGCTTTCAGTGTTCCTTTTGTCTCGGCGGGGGATCAAACCGGATCAAACAGATTTAAGGTTGAACTGCACTTGAACTAAAGGCAAACCAATATATATATTGGTTTCCAGATACAATTTCATAATTGGCAATGATGGGCGCGTGTACGAAGGACGCGGCTGGAACAAAGAAGGAGCACATACCTTTGGCTACAACAGGTGCTCTTTGGGCATTGCATTTATTGGTGAATAATAATTTATCCTTATATTGTTATTTTATATCATCGACAATTTTTTTGGCTATACTTATGTACACTCACACAAACGCAGAGCTCAACTTACGCCTCACGGACTGCATTACAATCATAATATCAACTAAGGCAACAATGACATTACAGTGGGACATTTTACAATTTTACTATAAAATATATTATCAATATGTCTAATGTCAAATTTACTTAAAACCCTCTTAGGATACGTAACATTAGACGTTGAGTAATGAATCTCAACATCAATATCAAAATATAGACCAATCAACGTTCACTTCACACCAAAACATAAGCAAGCAAAACAGGACACGGAGGACAAAAGTTTGTGGCACATATCAACTAAAAAAATAACATAACTGCCTACCAGAGGCGGAATGAAGAAAATTCACACACTGCGCCCCTGCTTAAATCAACAACAAAAAAACGTTAAGACTTAATTTTGCTACAGATTTTTTAAAGATATTAATCACTTGTTGTAGAACCCATGCCATTTTCCTGCGATTTGCTTCACCAAACCGAAATAACTCATTTTAAAATAATGTAAATGATATTTTTGCGAGTGAAAATTGAAATGATCGTTTGCATTCGTTTGTCAGCTGTAGTCTTGCTGTGCCACAATGTCATAGAAATAAGGACAGGACACTAAAATATATTTTGTACCAGCGAACCGTTTATATAAGTTGCAAATTGTTTAAATCCATTTTTTTTATATTTATTAAAAAGTAATAATACTAACTCACTGGTTTTAAATTTTAAAAATCATTTCATTATTTTCAATATTAACGTAATAACATAAATTTTACAGGAGATTACAGGGAAGAAAGGCCTCACCATAGTAGAGTGACGGACCTTCAGCTAAATAGAACTAGAATGTTACTCGATGAAGGGGTCCGAAGAGGCTATTTGAGGCCAGACTATTTGATTATTGGGGCTAAAGATGTCCAATCCACACAAAGCCCTGGTTCTAACCTACACAATGCATTACAACAATGGAGCAATTTCGATCACCAAGGCCGATTCCAAAACATGAATTGTGAGCAGATTCAAGAAAAATATGGCAACGTCACCTTCGATCAGGAATACTAGTTATTACTCTAATTTTACATTATATTTTCTTAAAATAAGCACATTATAGTTAAGAAAAAAACGCTTACGTGCAACAAAAGCGTTTTGAAATTAAATTGGTACTTCAATTCAGTGACATGAATAGGGGAAGGGAAAGCAAAATGTACATACCTTATAAAAATCCACTCGTAAGCAATAAATTCATTTCGTTAATAATTTAATGTAGACAATTTTTGTATTTTCATTGTTCTTGTCAATATTTATCGTCGCCATTTGACACACCAGCGAGGACGCAGCGAGGACGCTGGTGCGCGTCACCTTGGGGGGACGCCCTGGGGGTGATTACACTACTAAGCGAACCAATTGAGCACTGCACCCACCCCTCTCATTTTTGATTATGATAAGAGATGACCGTAACAAAAACATTTCGGAAACTCGTGTTTCTTCTTCTTCATCTGTAATTCGATAGTTTTTGTTTTCTTTTTACTAACTCTTCTATGCTATTTCAAGTATGCTGTTTCAAGGTCCATGTAATTTGCAGAGTAATTATTATAGCTGTTCATCTCCACGATAAAACATAAAAAATACATAAAGGCAAAATAAACCACTAGTCATTTTGGCCCGGGTCCGTTTGGCCTTTTAATTAATTGATACTTTTAAGTTAGGTATACCATCTTTTTAGCCATCTCTTTACCATTAGGGAAAAATACTTACTGTGATAAAAAGAAGGCAATGAGCGAAAAAGAGGCCGCATTAACTAATATAATTAATTTGGACTCTCGAAGTAATTTACCAGTTCCTTTTTAACTGTATATTCCGTTTTGCTTTCTGTTCCCCTACGTGTTAATTATCTTTAAGTTTATCTTAATATTCAATCATTTACATGGGGAGATTACATTACCATTTGGAAAATATATTACAAAAAGTACGAATGGTACTCATAATAAAAAGTGAGATTAAATATCTATCTCTATCATTAAATTTAATATTCCGAAAACGTAACCAATAAATACAAATTTGTTTCTTCCCACTCGAGGAAGTGAAACATTGATATTATTTTCTTCTGGTGTCGAAGCTAATACGGCGTTTAGTTCCGCCACTCAACACGCAATGGCCCCAGAATTCGACAGAAAACTGAAAATTGAGTGTCTCGACGCTAGGTTCCCTCTGCCTACTAATGGATAAAAAGAAATTTAAAGTAAATTAATTACATTTCACTAATTTGAAGAAAAATAATTAATGGTACAATCGTAAGTTATGCATTTCAAGATAATCAAAATTGTGATTTTATTACTTCTTTTTTGTATAATTTACCAGATTTAAAATCCATTTTATACAAGTATAAAGTACAAAAAGATAGGTAAACCTTTTTCACCTTAATAACTTTTTATTAAAAAAAAAGTCGATAATCCTTTTTCATCACAGAAAATATTTGTCAAATATATATTTTCTTTGTATTAACTGATTTGTTTCTTCACATTGACTTAATATATAATTTTGGGAATTGCTGCCAATAAAATAAGAATATGTCAATAGAATTATTCACCAAAATTTATTTCAGCTTCACATTTTCCTATACAGCACGGCAGGAAGAGGGAACCTACTAAAGGCACTCCGTTCCCCGCTTTCGGTTTCCCCGGTTGAGCGGCAGAACTCAACGCCACGCTTTCTCTTGATACCAGAGCGAGTTTATTGAAACGGCCCCAATATTTATTCCTATTCCATTTAAATAATCCTTCATCAGAGAAACAAAATGTAAGGGGGAACGAACAAAATTTTGATTTGCAACAAATAGAAAGCCCAAAGTGATATAATGACATCGTTTATTAGTATATGCTTAATGAGAAGTTTATTGCAATAATCGTACCTATACGCAAAGAGCGACGATCAACCAATACATATACTTCGATATCAAATCATATTAAATTTTAAACTTTATAAACCTTAGGAAGGCAGAAACAGGACTCGATTTCGAAGTGTACATTAAGTTTAATCACAATTTCAAAATGTACAGGACTTAAAAACATTTGGCATAAATAACTTATCTTACGAATAAAAATATGAAAAACTAAATAAAAATAGACTCTTATGATAATTCCAAAGTTTTGTAATTCTGAAAGGCTAATAATTCATAAAACATTTTGTATTCCATCGAGGTTCTTTTAGGCATTGCATTACAAATTTTGTGTAGGTTCGCCAAATAAATTAAAACGGCATCGCACTCTCATAAAATAAATCCATTTTACATTTAAGACTGACATTTTATAATATTGTTCATTTCATACATATATATTGTTGAGTTACAAAACAAGTACGACGCCTCGAGTCATATCATTGGGGGGCGGGCGGTGGTGTAATTCTTATAGTAAGAGAATCCGGGTGCAGGTAGTACACGACTAGTACACTTTACAATTATACCCGAAAAAACCCGGGTCATATTTTCAACACTACAACACCGATATCCTGATGATTATTATTATATTGTCACTATTACTAAATATGATTACATGATTATTATATGAGAGAAGCAAATAATAGTATGCGGATAAGCGTACAGCATATAAACGTTTGTTCAAAATTCCTATTACTCTTTGGAATTATTCATAAATATAATAAATAACGCATAGTAACGTGTTCTCACACACACACACAC
>JBAIZZ010000374.1:948117-985703 GCA_037355905.1 Heliconius aoede | reverse complement strand
AAATAACGCAAATTACAACAATAAAATATATTTATGACACACATTTACAAACATATAAATACATACTAAAAGTGTACTTAATGATTTTCTTCTACGTTTTCAGTGTCGAAAAAAAACATTCGATTTAAATCTCTTTGTGTGGATAATGTTCTCAGAAAATAATCTAACATAATAGTTTTTTAAGAGAATTGAAAATTACTATTTTAGACGTAACGTATAAAAACTTATCGTAACGAAATTTGGACCCCTATGAACATTGAACGTATAACTTAGATAATTTTAAAGAGAAGCGGATTTAAATCCAAAAAACTACATTTACCTGTACTAACTAGGACAATATACTTAAGTATAATTAGGTATTGTAACAATTTAACTATGTATACATAAAATTGTTTATTTGATATTTTTATTAAATAAAATATTAATAATATTAGAATACTTGATTATAGAATATATTGTAAAATTACGTATTACTTAAAAAAAGATGGCTTTCTGGTATTTAACGCCTTGTTAATTTTCACATGTCTCCATAATTATCATAATAATATGTTTAATGTAAGATGCGAACTGACAACCATCGGGTGTATTATTTTTATTACTATTTTATGATATAAATAATTAAAATTATGTTCTTTTTCTTATATATCACGTATTATACAAACATGAGAGTCCGTATAACTATTTCAAATATATTTTCGGTACAATTAAACAATAACAAAAATGAGTAAAAAATGGAAAACATAGTAAATGAAAATTAAATAATACTAGGAACGATCCAAAAGTAATGATAATCGGTTGTTTCAAGTGCACATAAAAGTAAAAAATTTATATCCTCTACTCGCTTCCCTATCTACCAGTTGGAAAAAAAAACACTCATTTATGTGTATCCAAGTGTGTAGTGTATTTAAGTATATGGTCATGACTCCTGGATTTAACGACAATGGCGAAGTGATGGCGGCTTGTTGAGATTTTTTGAGGGTCAATATCAAGATTTCTTAAAAGGAAAATTAATGAATAAAAAGAGGTAAACTTAGTACTTAATAGAAGACAATAAACAAATTAACATTTTTACTATAATATATTTATTATGTTTATAATTGATTATCGTCAGTTTTGGATCAACCGTGTACATACACATATGTGATTGTGACAATAAGATACAGAAATAAAACTGAAGACGACAGACAAGAAAATACAAGAAAATTGATATATTTTCCATATTAAGATCATAACAAGTAATTTTTGCTGTGGGTTAGTCCATATGATATTTTATTACTAATCGAAGAATAACTATGGCGTCTCTTAAGGAAAATCTATCGTTGCATTGTGTAGACATTAGCACTTTAATCATTATAAAAGTATATATAATCATAATATAAATAATACATACGGACGTCATTATATTTTTAATACTTAGCCAAATTATGAGAGTGATAGATATATCGAATATTTGTTTTTTCTGTTTTCAATGAATAAAATATCTTTGAATAAGGTCTTAAAATCAGCTTCACGCTGTATCCCGCACACAGCAGGGTAGGCAGAGGAACCTAGTGTCAAGATACTCCGTTCCCCACTTTCTGCCGAATTCTGGAATTTTAAAATCAATATTACATATTTTTTTATTGATATGAATTTTACTCTTCTGAATAATTTTCATTTTCGTATAATTTCGAGAACTAATGTCATTCCTATCTATTTTTAATGTTTTTAGTCTAATATGTAAATAATAGTTTGGTAAAAAACCATACTTGTATAAATGTAATAAAAATTCTTATTTCACATAGAAGACACGACTTAAAAATAAATACTCATTTCTAATCCGGCCCATACGATCACACCACATTAAAAGGTTCTGCGTGTGGTTTTACAAAAATTTTATAATATTGGTAACCCGTCAAGTGGAAACTTTTAACCAATTCACTTGTCAACAATCGTTGATAATGTTTCGTCACGTTCGTAGGCAAACATGAGTATTTGAAGAGTTCCAATGAGGAAGGAAATGTAGATTATCGATTATGTGAGGTCCAGGACTCAATGTGAAAGGATTGACTTGGCATTGTCCCCAAATTTTGTAATTTGAGTGGAGAACGCCTATCCTTACAAGATTATCAAGAAGAATTTTGGTGTGGTTGAATTGGTACTGGTCTGGTTCTACATGGCGATAGTCGCCTACAAACATTATAGATATACTAATCCTATTGTGGGTTGATATCATTGCACCAAACACGTTTGCCCCACGACCTTCGAACACCCATCCTCCTCCAGCAACGAGAAAATTTGGGCCGATATCATCAAAGTCCCGTCTTAAGTGGTTTTGTTGTATTTCAAGGACTTTTTCAATGCAATCATACTTTTGGTTGCAATATGTTGAGGCTGAATGCCCGATTATTACGTAGGACACAGGCAATTCGAGAAAATTAACGTGGTAAGCTGGCATCGCTTGCCAGTCTCCACGACGAAGGTACCATGTTTCGTTTAAGCCTGAAGAGAAAAAAAATACTTTCTTTAATAATAAATAAGCAATAATACTATCATATATATTATATTATGTATAAAATAGCAATATTAATAATAAACATCTATAATATTCTTAAAAAGCAACAGATGAAAAATTATACTGATGAAAACAAAAAAATAAAAATTACTGAAAGAAGTCAAGCTAGTTCTATAGAATAAACATGTTACCTATGTCGAGCCTAGTTTGCTTGGGCAAAGCGACATATATAAGGTAAACAATGAGTCCAGTCGCAACAAGTAAGGCCCAACAGACGAATACAGCAACACTGCACCGCACTCTGCGAGAATGTTTCGAAGACACCAATTCAAGGCCCATAAATTGGCCTGCAACAATTAAAAACACCATTAACCAAACATTGGTAAAGAATAAAAATTGACAAAAAAAAAACAGATAATAAAATATTATAAACTGATTCAACTATTTATAAATTACATTAGTTAGAGAAAATAAAAGACAAGACATAAGTAACTACCTACTGTGAATACTAAAAATAGAGCATCAAAAGTAATTAAGTAATTACTTGTTAACATGTTTATTATAACAAGTAAAAATAGTTATATATATATATATATTAATATATAAATTATATTAATTATATAGTAATATAATTAATATAATTTTAACATACATTTATAAATAATTGCAATAAATTGTTTTCTAATTTGATATTATTTTACCGATATCTCTTTTCAAATTGGGTAGGTAACGTATTCAATAACTCTATTTTGTATATGTGTCATTCGATTTCATCGTAATTTGTCTACTGACGTATGTGTGGAGGATCGTAATTTATTTTTATTTATTTGGGAGACTAGACTTTACTACTATACTATAGAAAACTACACTAATATTTTTTAGTTAATATATTTTTTCCCCGAAGTTTTTTTTTCAGCTTCATATTGTATCCGACATACAGCGGGGTAGACCGCAGGCAGGCACCTAGTGTTCAGACACCCCGTTTCTCACTTTGCATGCGACCGAGTGAGAATCGAAATCGCGAATCGACTGTGCGCGCTTACAGTTACACGCATTGCGCCACGACGACCTCATTTTGATAAGTTTATGATATGAATACACAATTTTTGCGATACTTAATTTTTATCATAAGCGTTTTGTTAAAGTACTTGCCTGATTATTTGGGTTTTTTATCAGTCAACTATAATCGTATTGAATATTAACACCAACATTTTTAACTTCACACAAATACATATTAATTTTGCCTCGACAAAAAAAGGCTACGCTTCGTCTAATCACGTAAATCAAAATACCAATGGGAAGTCCTTAATACAGCTTAGATGTGGCAATTTATGTTACATAATGATGCTATTATTCGAAAGGCAAGGTCTTAAAAGTATCAGTATTTTAAGTAGTATTTTAATATCAAAATAAAGAAAATTTCTGATGAGACACTCGTGCTCATGGATCATGATGCTAGATCATCATCTGGTACTATAGTTCTCAAAAGATTAGGGTCTATGGTACTATAGACTTTTCGGAATTATTTGTCAGAGAAATTGTATAGCGTCAAACCTGCAACTCTTAAAAACAATTTTTTAACAGGAATTGAAACTGCCTATAGTGGTAATGTAGCCTTTCTAGTCCAGCATATGGAGAATCATATACTAAGACAAATTATAAATGAGTCCGAGGAGTATAATTAGTCAGTTTGCTTTGCTTTGGCATGAAAAAGCCTTCGATTCGATCAAGAACTGAGCAAACTCGTAAACGAAACGTGGCCACTAACTATATATTTGTCTCATGAGCAGACTCAAGGTCACACACTGAGAGATGCATAAAGAAATATTTGGTATTTCCCTGTTAGAATCAGACATGGGAATACCTGTAGGAGAATGAAAGTAGCCGACGTTGCCTGAAGAATTGTTCAGCGAATGTGGTAATGAGCGGGATATAAAGATAGGAGAACCACGGCCATAAATCGGACAATCGGAGGGAAACTTAGGACCGACCGTTGTAGAAATCCTTGGAAGAGGTTTGATCCAGCAGTAAAGTCCACTGCTGGATCTGAAAAAGGCTTAAATGATGAATAAAATTTTTAAATTAAAATATTTATATTTAAGATTTTTAAGGCCATTATGGGAAATTTTAAGCTGGACTTGGACAGAGTGTCTGATCGTGCATTCTTGTTACTCTAAATCCGAAAGTCGTTTGAAAATAAAATAAAATTTTTAAAATATAATCTGTATGTACATGTTTTCTTATATTATAAATTCACTATCCGTGTCCAAGTTCCTCTATTTATCTAATCTACTTATGTACAAAATATTTACTTTTAAGAAAGTATTATGTTTATTTTTTGCGCTAATGTAGAATATGTAAGTGTAAAAAATGCATTAATACTTCCCTTAAAGATTATTATAATTCCATCCCTACAAAAATTATTTTCGATCTTTGTTTAAATAAATAAATCAAATCAGCTTCACGGTGTATCCCGCACACAGCAGGGTAGGCGCAGGGAATCTAGTGTTAAGACACTTCACGACACTTTCTGCCGAATTCCTCTCCCAAATGCCTCCAGGCATTGCGTGTTGAGTGGCAGAACTCAACGCCGCCCTTTGCCTCGATACCAGAGCGAAGAAATGAAAATATAAATTTAAATAAATATCTCACTTCCTCGAGTGGGGATCGAACCCATAACTATCACGTAACAGTCACACCTTCGTGCCGCTGCGCCACGACGGCCTCAATTTGCCCTTTGTTTAAATATTTAAGTATTAATTGGAAAAAAATTTAATAGGCTAAAATATTTCTACTTTACATTTGAAAACAATTGCAAATATATTAAAAAAATAAAGCCGATAATCTTATCAGATATAATCAATCGCTGGTGCATTTTAAATTTGGACAGTAAACAAATAGGTATTTATATTACAAACATTTTTTTTAAATTAACAAAATAATAATGGTTAGTTTATTATTATATTTGAACAGTTTTTATTAAATGCTGTATTTTAAGCGTTAGTTTGAGATTTATGTATATTTAGTATTAAATATTAAATCAGTAATCAGTAAAAAGTAGAAGGAAGATAGGCAGAGAGAACCTAGTGTTCCTAGTTCCCCACTTTATGCCGAATTCTGGAGGTATGTCGCGTTAACAGGCGTAACTCACCGCAGTGCTTTTGCCTCGTTACCAAAGCGAGGAAATGAAAATATTCATAAATAATAATTAATTTACTCGAGTGGAGATCAAACCCACAACCGTCGCTTTACAGTCCACACGCTTGTTGCGCTGAGCCACGGCGGTCATATTTACATACATAGATAACAAGTAAGGTGACGGATATCGTTGCAAATACGTAACAGTTATGAATAAAATGTATTAAAACATTCTTAGTATTGAATTTAAAACCCACAATGAATAAGATTCATAAGGGATTTTATAGAAAATGAGGAGGATTTTTTATGTGAATGTTAATAAGTATATTATTACAGGATTTTCTTCGCAAATTAAGCATAAATTTACCTAAAAGTCAATTAATAAATAGTCATTTTATCAAAAAGTTGAGTTGTTGCAGGTTGTGGGTTCGATTCCAACTCGAGAAAATAAAATAATTCATACTTTCGTTTTTTCGCTCAAAACGCAATGCCTCCCGAGTTTGGCAGAAAATGAAGAACGGAGTGCCTTAACACCAGCTTCCCTCTACGTATGCTGCTGTATGCGGGATACAGCATTAAAATAAAAAAAAAACTTTATTTGTAATATTTTAATACTCATCCTGTGTTGATAATTAATATAACATTGAACCATGTTTCCAGTACTTTAAAAACATCTCTTATTTGCACTACGCTTATCACTAATAAACAAAGACCACATATACATACATTCATATTTATATATTCACATAATTTCGCGGTGCTTCACAAGTGTATGCAGGATTTTAATTAATATTTTAAAAATCATCGCAAATGCTTAATTATCAACAGCTTAAAATATATAGGACAAAGGATGCGCCTGCGACTAACCTTTAACCACCTCTACATTGTGGACATTCTGTGTGACAGATACGATTTTCGTCCCTATGTGCACCTTGGACGACTTGGTCACATTAAGAGTGGACACCACAGGTGCTGGTGGAAGAGCTGTGGCGACGGCCCTATCATCCATAACCACTACATCAGAGCAAGCATTGTTGCAATAACCACTATTTGTTTCCGGACCTCCATCTTTTCCAGGCCACATCACAAAAACACTGACGTAATCAATTTACACGCTTTAAACGACAACTCGCGGCGGTAAACCAAGAGCGACTAACTTCTGGTCTTATTTATCTGTTGCAAGCAGGCGTTACGTTGATAATACTGGTATTGCTAATGTAGACGTAAGTCAAAACAACTACGTCACAATTGTGTTTTAAGACGTCGAAATATATAAGGAAGTTCGGTTTGATAGGAAAATTACAATAAAAATTACTTAACTATTTTATATTTATTTAAATTTGTATTTTCATTTCTTCGTTCTGGTGTCAAGGCAAAGCGCGGCGCTTACTTCCGCCACTGAACATGGAATACCTCCATAATTCAACAGAAAGTGGGGAATAGAGTGTCTTAACACTAGGTTCACCCTGCCCACCCTGCTGTATGCGGGATACGGCGTGAAGCTGATTTAACCTGTCTTATATTTTAACAAAATAATGTTCTGAACTAACAAAGAACCTTTATCATGGTATACTCTATCTGTTTCACGTTTTGGCGAATGATATACAATTTTATTCGATAAAGTATGAGACAGACCGTATGAGCGGACATGAACCTTTATTTTTATAATTTTATCACACAATTAATAATCTATGTATCGCAAAAGGGTGTAGAGATAACTTATTTAAGTGTAATTTAAAGCTTTTCGCAAAGCTTGGAGCAAAGAGACTCTAGTGACAAGAATAAGCTGTTCTTCCCCCTAATTTGAGATATGGCGTGCTGAGTGACGAAACTCAATACACTATCTAACTAGAGTACCCAATTTGTACTAAAAATTTTAATGAAATAAGCATATTATATAATTTAAATATAATAATCACTTAGTAATGTAGGAGTTAAGCCGACAACTATGCGTTTACAGTCATACAACTGCCCTATTGCACTTGATCATCCACTTACCTAAATTTTGTTTATTTCGAGACAAACAAAAACAAACACGTATTTATATATTTTATTAAATGTTATAAGTAAAATAAAAAAAAACAGCTTATTGATGTATCCCGCACACTACAGGGTGCAGAGGGAACCTAATGTTATCCTCACACTCCTCCCCCACTTTCTGCTAAATTCTGGACGCATTGCGTGTTAAGTGACAGAACTCACCGCCGCGCTTTCCCTCGGCAACAGAGTAAAGAAATGGCAATATAAATTTAAATAAATATTTCTGGCCTATAAATGTTATCTTATATAAAAATAAATAAAGAAAATAATCATAACGTAGTAGACAAAACGGGAATTATAAACATAACTTCATTAACAGGCCAAGGTAATTAAGATAATAACTTAAATAAATATGAAATAAGCACACTCTATTATTTCTTTCCAATCAACACATTAAATTACAAGATTGCAAAGTATAACTTCTAATGATTTTCACTGGCGGACTTTATTTACTTTAAATTGATTTACATTATTTTAACAAAATAGAAGATAAAGAGCCCTTGGAAGGTTTTGTTTTGGTTTGTTTTGATAATCTGATTTTATCAAAAATATATATATATATATATATAAATTTGCTAATATAAAATCACTGAATAAACACGTGAATAAGATCCATAGGTACTGAGATCATCTACCTTTAGACTACCATTGATCTGTCGATCGTGTCACACATATATACCTTGGTATATTGTCAATACTTATTTCAATATAATGTTAATGTACGTATATAAACACAAAAAATGATCTCCAATCATAGAACTAATAATAAAGATTAATTCTATAGGTGTAGAATATTATAATTTTTTATTATATATTCGATTAATTATAACGGGTTGCTAATGTTAAATTAAGCATTGTTAAATGAACCGATGTTGTTAAGTCATTTTCTAATGACTTCTATTGAAATTGTAATAACCATTCATTATTCTATAATGTTAATTGTTACAGTCAGTCAAAAATATCAACAGACAATGGCTGTTGTGGCGCTAATAAATATTAAACTAACACGAACACAATCAGTCAATGCAATTAATTAATGAGTATATTGTAATTTATAACTTTTACAAGCAACACAACCACAGTCGGTGTTGCTATCCCAGAAACTCCTCCTGACTCTAGAACGTGCACAATTACCTCTAATTAAAGTTATGCTTTTTAAAAATATAAGGTTTCCTACAGAAAATTTATTTTATCAACATAGTCGTCTACTGATAGGGAACTCTACTTATTACGCGTTATTTAAAAAAAAAACACATATCCCTACTATAGGCCCATAATCAAAGAATAAACGAAGGAAGGACACGTACCCCCGCAACTAAAACTTTCTTTGCAAGCATACAATATGAGTGACGTTCAAGCTTTTTATATAATAATAATAAAGCGAATAAAATAATAAATATGTGCCATATGCCACATGCCATATTATAAGTGTAAAAAGAAACTTAAAGGATGGCTGACACTACTTACATATGTGGAAACTGTAGCTTTCATTGAGTATGCTAAATAGTAATTACATACTCGTACATAAACAAACCTAAACCTAAAAGTTTTAAAAAATAAAAGTTTTGAAAAGAGTTGAATTAAAAGGAGGCTCCAATCACTAGTGGAATCTATAAAAAACTTGCATATTAAAACTAAGGTTCCAAATTATCACTTAGAAATATATGTATGTATATAATATAATACTATGGTTTTAGCTAGTTCGACAGTTTCTCGCTTTTCATTTCGTTTCGTACATTTGCTTCGATGATTTCATATTTTACCATCCATTTAGACAATCTTATTGGCATTTATCGCAGAGCCCTTCAGCCCGCTGATATGATAATTCGGCCTTATTACATTTTGAACTTAAAGGCTTAGCGACAAAATTTCGTGCTATAGTATCGCTATCTATTCCAAATCTAGCTCTAATTCAAATTAACAGAATTAACACACATTATGTATCAATGATAATGAATGAGGCCGTCGTGGCGCAGTGGCACAAGGGTGTCGCGTGTAAACACGATGGTTGTGGGTTCGATTCCCACTCAAGGAAGTCAAATATTGGTTTATTTTTTTCAGCCTCAAGCTGTATCTCGCACGCAGCAGGGTAAGCGGAGGGAACCTCGGTGTTAAAACACTCCGTTCCCCACTTTCTGCCGAATTCTGGAGGCAATGCGTGTTGAGTGGCAGAACTCAACGCCACACTTTGCACGACATCAGAACGAAGAAAATGGAAATATAAACGTAAATAAATATTTCACTTCCTCGAGTGGGAGTCGCCCACAACTGTTGCGTTACAGTCACACCTTTGTGCAACTGCACCACGACGGCCTCAAAATATTTATCCCTCTGCAATATGTACTTACGTTTATAGTTCCATTTTTCTTCGCTCTGGTGTCGAGGCAAATCACTCACTTCTTCTGCCACTCAACAATCAATGCCTTCAGAATTCGGCAGAAAGTGGGGAACGGAGTGTCTTAACACGAGGTTCCCTATGTCTACCCTGCTGTGTGCGGGGTACAGCGTGAAGATGAAAAAATAATAATAATAATTTACACTCTCTTAAGTTTAAATTTAATTTTAGAATTGAAAGAAATTTTTCAATTTATCCACCATATACAGAAAAATATTATTTTTATTTACCAAGACATTATCAGATGCAATGTGAAACTAAATCTTAGTACCAAGTAGGGCTACCGAAGCCGTCTTCTACGAGCTATGAATTATTATTATTACATGTATAGAACAATTATATTTTCAGCTCTTGCGCACTTTAAATGTACAATGTATTATAAATTTTGAAATTCAAACTTATTTTCAGCTGCATGATGTATCCCGCATATAGTAGGATATATATATAGTAGAAGGATTCCAATATTAAGGGACTGTTTTTTATATAATAGGGGATATTTTCAGTGGATTCACATTTTGAATGAGTTTTAATTAGAATTGGCATCCAGTTAAATATTATTTAAAAGTAAAAATATATATTTAATAAGTACTACAACAGTAAATACAATACTAATAATTATTAATATTGTAATATAATTACAATATAATTACAATTATATAATTACAATTATATAATTACAATACTAATTACTATAATTATCATATTATAGGTGATTATATGTATGCCCAAAGTTTGATGTCGATGCTGCAATAAGTTTATTTCACCAAAATTCACATTTCTGCTCAATATAAAGAAATAGAAATGTTTAAAAATGAGAGCACATGGTGCGGCATTGTAAGTAAATAACAAATATTGCAAGTGACAGCATATACGATAAAGTATTAGAAATGAGTTGGGAGACGTCGACGTAGAAGTAGAAGCCTCCAAACATTGTAACTAATTGATTTATAGTAAAAACATATATATTGATAGATACGAAATTAAGGAAAGGAACAGAAAATAGGTTTATTTTAGTCCAGGAGTTATACAAATCCTTTTTATAAATAAATTTGTGTATAATAAATAGCTGAGCGATATTGTAAGACATTGAATTTTCTTATAAACTTATATAAATTAATACTGTTATTTAATTTATTGATAGAATTATATTATAAAGTAAAAACGTACTTATGTAATTTATATTCTTCTGTACTATATTGTTTTATTTAATGATTAAATATTCTTTTTTCCTCACTCCGGTAACCAGGCAAAGCGCAGCGTTGAGTTCTGCCACTCGACTCTCAATGCAATACGCCAGAATTCAGCGGAGAGCAGAGACTGGAAGTGTTCTTTCCTATCAAAAAAGGATTGTCTTTACATAAGGTTCCCAAGGATTCCTCTGCTTATGCTCCTGTTATGTGCGGGATGCTTATATAAAATAGAAATAATCATATTTATTGTAAGTAATCATGTGATTAAAAAGATCATCGAACTTGAACTTTCGTCAGAATTCTCTATAAAAGTTACATATTTACATACAATTCACCGTGGTCACAGCCCTATTAATTTTTATGTATACAAATATCTTCATATTGCCACCTGACGATCACGCCACTATTGGCCGCGGTCGTCATTTCTTTTTCTCTCTACTCAGCACTTATTTCAGTATAAAAGGCCGCATGGACAGTGTACTTAGGGCTAGTGTTGCTCTGACTACTTAATAAGTCTAAGCGGCACCAGCTTCCAGATCAAAAACAACAATTGGCGGGAAATTTAAAATTTCACTTTAAATCGATTTTTATTCAGTGGCCAGAATTGACTCTTGATTCATTTATGATATAATAATAAAAATTAAATTCAGAAATAAAACGAATAATCACTTTACACTTTTTTATTACTGATAAACAATGTGTTTTATTATATTTACACAAATAGTATTCCTGCAAATCAATTAAAATAGTGTGTTAAAGATTACAATATTGCCACAAAACTACAGAACCCTCTATGTTAGAAACAATAACAATTTTTATAACCTAAATAGATCATAATCTGCAAAAAAATCAAAAATCAATGAACTTAATATAGTATTGGCCATATTAAATCTAACATTAATATATATTACAATTACTTATTTTTTAAATCTGCAAATTGTCTATTTTTATTTGATACTAAGTTTGCAGTGATTGTTGCCTCCCCAGGTCAGCAATCCTGAAAATTACAAGAGCTAATAAAGGTAATGTCACAGAAACTAAAATCAACATGTCATTGTTCACTTACATCATCACTTACATTTATCTGAAATTATAACAATATAATATCTATATAGTTGCGTACTTCTTTCTAATACTAAAAATAATTTAGATGATATGGTTTAAAATAGCCTAAGTCTTGTGTTTTAATTTAAACATACTGTCATTACAAGTGAACCCATATCAATTAAAAAATACTTTAATTACCATTTGAATACTTGCCAATAGCCTTCTTTGCAATAGTCCAGGTATGAAAATTTGCAGGAAAATGAGATGTCCCTGGTTGTTCAGTTCAAAATTTAAATCTATGTTTGACTGATTCTGAAAAAATATATATAATAGGATAAAAATACATTGTCAACATATGATGGCAAATATGTAAGTAAATAAATCAGCTTCACGCTATATCCCTCACAAAGCACCTTGCTTTGGCAGAGGGGACAGTGTTCAGAAGTATCTTAACAGAGTACTGTTCCCCACTTTCCACCGAATTCTGGAGGCATTGTGTGTTTTCAACACCACGCTTTTGTTTCAACACCAGAGCAAAGAAACAGAAATATAAATTTAGGTATATAAGATATGTGGTAATTACGGCACTTAATATAACCAATAAGTAATATCTCATCAACTGCAAGTATGCTATGTTGCTTTTTTAGATTTTAAGTAATAAAACATAGCTTAGGTGAAGCTATCAACATAGAGTCCACACATGATAAAGTTTGAATATATGTTGCAGTGTCAGGAACAGTTTTTCAATAAAATTGACAAATAAAGCCTTTTCTATATGGTGGCACTAAAACGTTCTATGTTATTTTCCATATATTTTTTTCTGAAAATCGAGAGAATACTATGGGGCTTCGGGAAACAAAATATGGCCCAAGTTTCACAACTGAAATTAAAGTACAACATTTAAGATATGACTATCTAGAATAGTTAATACTTAATGATTACTTACCGGTGTGAATTGGAAGGGCCAGGATTACGGAACCTTTACATATTTCAGATCCAAATATTCAAACACCTAAAAATAAATAGTGAATTTTTAACTAATTTTAGAGATATTAATAAGGAGAGCAGGTGATAAAATCAGGGAACGTAATATACTCTATAGAATACACCAGTAAAGTCAATATAATGTACAATAGAAATACTGAACACAGGTTGCTTGTTTATGTCACTGAAAACAAGTAGTAGATTCGCCATTTGCTTTTTCAATAAATAATATCAGTACCTAATATATGATAGCACCATAAGATAGACTATTATCAATTAAACGGTGACATTTAAACAAAAAACCAGTCAAGTGCGAGTTAGGGTCACCAACCGAGGGTCCTGTAAAAAAAATTGGAGGTTTCTAGCTTTTTGCTCTAAGTTTTTGCAATATAAACGGCCATATCTTTTTTCTAAGTAAATATATTTCCAGGAAATCATCGGGCCGTAGATCTGAGTATACGGTTTAAATTTCAACTGGATATCTCCAAGTGTTACTGAGATAAAGGGTCTTGACGGACCGACAGACAGAAAAACAGACGGACAACAGAGTGGTCTAATACGAGTGCATTTTTCCTTTAAAAGTACGGAACCATAAAAATGATGAGAATTAATGATAAACATTTTCAATTATCTAAATATTTGGACTTAGCCCATGAGATTACCGCCATGTGGGATGTAAATGCAACTATCATTGTGCCGATAGTCGTTTCAGTTAACGGTTTAATAGCGAAAAGCCTCGACCAACATCTAAAGAGATTATCGCTTAGCTGTTGGATCAAGAGCCGGATACAGAAGGCAGTTTTACTTGAGACGGCACGTATTGTGAGGAGGTTCCTCTCTCTGGAACCCTAGCCACCGATGGCTTGGATCCTTGTCTCACCATCGGAAGTGTTCATATTTGTTTTATATTTTTAAATGTATTTTTTTTTTTTTTTTTTACAAGAATGTATTTAAAAATGTAAAATGTATATAAATCCTGTAATAAAAGAATGTAAAAAAATATTTTCACTAACAACAAGATTGATAGAATGCTATTAGATAAGATTGATAGGATTTTATTTATCTCTATTTCATTGAAAATAAATGTATATTTTATTATTTACAACTAACGGCCCGATATCATTATTTATTTAGTTAATACTATCTATATAAGTGTCTTCAGGGAACTTTGGTCGTGTGTAGTATAATATATTTTATTATTTATTTGACACACATCTAGGTGAGCGGCAGGTACGCGAGCACAACAAACACGGTTTATCCAGCACAAATCCTGTTTTAAAAAGCGTGAAAACCCGTTTCTGAGGAAATTACGGCCGATTTCTTCTTTTTTAGGGGGGGGGGGGGAGGAGCCCTCTGCCACCCCCCATTAATAGTCATCAATAAAAAGGCCGTCGTTGCGCAGGAAAATAGACCATATATATATATATATATATATATATATATATATATATATATATAGATCATTGTTTATGATCTATATATGTATAGAGCATTTGTATGGAATTATCGCGAAAAAAATTCAAGTTCAAGGTAAAACAATAAAACAAATAAGGACCAAACATCTTACATATTTATTCATCACAAATTCAAAAGAAAAAATAACATAATAATTTACACAAAATAATTGGAAACAATTTAAATTAATAGCATTTTACTTATTCTAGATTGAAAAAATTAATTTACAATAAACATATGCTTATGTTTTTACAGCTACATTGTTAATTATCACGTGGTTTTCTCACCCTATTATAAACATTTTGAGAAATACACCTTCGCTTTCATATATTTATATTTTGTGCACTCAGTAGATAATAGCCAGCTACTGATATTTTTTATTTGGAGTGAAATATAATAAAAAAGTACCCTTCTATAGTTCAAAAATGTATTACAGTTCAAAGATATATTTCTCATAGTGGGTACGCTTAATGATCTACCTTGTATGTGTGGATATTTATTTCCAACATACAAACAGTATTTACTGCCAAATAAAATTGTTACGATTGTGCTACGATACAAATGTATTTTCACTACACAAAAACGATTGAAAAATAATAATATTATCCTACATATATTCTACATATATTAAAGGATAATATTTAATAAAATTAATAATCCTAAATATATTAAAGGATACATAACTTACATTAATATTTATAATCTTAATTAATTTATTTGATCTACGAGCCTTAAATGAAGTAATTTGCTACATTTTAGTTGAAATTCTCACATTCCCTCCCTGAAAGTACATAAAACTGTTTTACTTTACTAAGAACAAAAGTACGAAAACATATCCTCACTTTACGTCCTTTGTATTTGAATTTTAATGAAATAATAAATAATTAAAATGAAACTCTATTTATAATTTACGAAATTACCTTTTTGATAACACTTTAAGTGAAGAGGCATTAAAGTTCAATAAAAAATTAAATTAAATCAAATCAGCTTCACGCTGTGTCCCGTACACAGCAGGGTAGATAGAGGGAACCTAGCGTTACACACTCCGTTCTCCACTTTCTCACGATTTCTGGAGGCATTGTGTGTTGAGTTGCAGAACTCAACGCCGCCCTTTGCCTCGACACCAGTGCGAAGAAATGGAAATATATTACGAAGATCCTTCTTGTTATATATTTAGACTTACTGATATTGTTACCGATCTGAACTATTTCCTGTGTAGAATGTGAATTTAAAATAAAATAAATAATAACTAAACGAAGAATAATTACGAGAAAAATAAATACAAGTGTTTTCGACTCATTGGAATAATAAGACCGACTGCGCTTTATTCAAACCTTGAAAATGTATATTGTGACATACACATATGACATATTGTAACAAGATGAAAAACTTAAATAATCAAAGCGTTAATAAACAGTCTTCTTTTAAAAAAAAAAAATATTTTTTTCGATATTTCATAATAATTCACATATAAGGTCATCGATTGTATGCATATTTTTTGTAACATTCTAAATGTAAAACAAAATAATTGCTTATACTACAAAATCGGTTTTTAGCATATCATGCATACTGCGAACAAACCTGTTAGAAACTTTTATAAAAAACGTGTGTTGATTATATCTTCGTCAGTAACGGTACTTTCGTACCGAAGCTTTACATTCAATTGTTCTTTTTAACTTTTTTTAAACTTTTTGAAAGTATTTTCACCTGTTTTAGTCTATGATGATAAAAAAACATTTACACTAGATAAAATAATATATTTACCTTCAAAAAGTAAAAAAAATATTTAAAATAAAAACACTGTTTTATAGAGAAATTCAACAATTTCTCGTTGACATGCTTTAAAAAAGGCGAAATTCCACATTTCATTTTATAGGCAATTATCTGATCCAAAAAACGATATTTATAATATAAAAGTTATATATAATATACATACAAAGCTAACCGTACACAAATTTCATAAAATTTCATAAATTTCTTAGTGATAGAAGTTGTTCAAGCAATTTTTGTACTTCAATAATTTTCTTAACTATTGGATACATAAATATATTAAATTCGAGATGACATTGCTCGTGGATTTGTACCTAAAATGTTTATGGCAATTGCGCTGGTGCGCTTCAATACAGGTATATCCTGCGCTCAGAGGTGAGTGATGATGATATCATCATCGATCTCATCCTTTTCATCATCTTCTTCTTGAGGTTGTTTGGCTGCTTCAGCTGCTGCCACTGGGTTCTCTGCTATAGCTTTCATACGACGAGCCTAAAATTTTTATTTAATGTGTTTAATTGTTTTATTTTATATTTTACTAAATTATTTTTTGTGTAAATGATAAAATGTATAAATCCAGTAATTATAAATCTTCAAAGTTAAATACATATATATATTGCGCCCTTGCGCTGCTACGTCACATACATCGTCACGACATTAAAATAGAAGTATTATTAAATGATATTTGTTACTTTTGAGTTGACTCAAAGATATTCGAAATAATAGTTACAGAGTAATTAGAGTAATAGAATACTACTTATTATTTTAGTAAATGTGTAAAGAAAAATATAAAATCTCAAATTATGGACTTTATTTATTTATTGAGGCCGTCGTGGATTAAGGGCGTAAACGTTTGAATGTAAACGAGACGGTTGTGAGATCGATTCAGACTCGGGGAATGAATTATTTTCTGTTCTTCACTGTAGTATCAAAGGAACGCGAAAAAAAGAAGGTAAACGTAATATAGGTATTAACCTTTCTCATATGCAGTATCTCGACAACAATGTAACCGGCGACACCGATCAGCAAAGCTACCATCAGCACGTAAAGCTTCATTCTGGCACAAAGGTGAGTTGAGTAGGCGTAAGCTACTACGAAACCTGCGCTCTCCCACAGCCTGTAGTTGGAGAACGCTGCCTCCTTGTTACGCCTGAAAAGTACTCCGTACAATCCTGTAATATTAAAAATTAATTTAATTGTTTTACTTATATTTATTATATTTAATGCCGAGGAGAAATTAAAAAAAATACATTTTTTCTTAACATGTGGGTGAAATCTAGTAGATACCTATAAAAAATTCAATTTAATTTTTGCCAAAAAAACAAGATAATTGGATCAATTGAAATAATAGCTACTCTCAACCTAAAACGGTATATTTCTCGTTCATGTTATCTTAGTTTGTATTGTTAATATACCAGTTAGGGTAAATTATGTATCCCGGATCTGGATTCGTCTAAGCTTTAAATTCATATAATATTTATGCACATATACAAGAAAGGAGAGAAAAGAAAGAAAGGAATAAGACGTCGCATTTTACCTTACGAATCCTTTATGAATATATGAACATTCAGAAAAATAACAATTTTAGTGTATTATAATATTTTTCTCTTAATTAATTTAAACCACTGAGTCGCCTATTAGTAAATTCTATAGAGCTTAAAGACTTTATAAAGAGGTAAATGTCAGTAGAATAAGTTAAAGAGGTGAATGATAAAAACAATAATTATATTGTCTTGCTAGGTATTTTTTGTGGGTACTGACCTACAAAAAAAAGTACCTAGCAAGAACAAAATTATAAAAAAATAAACACACACACACATTTTTAAATATTCCTTGAGTGGTAATCGAACCTAAAACCTGTCAATTTTACAGTCACACGCTTGTGCGTGTGCGCCTCAATATACATATGCAATATTTTCATAAGTGAATTAAGCGAATGTTTGTAATAACAGCGAAAGTAGGTGGACCCGGAACGCCAGTCCAAATTAAATGAGCCGCTCTGTCTGTGTAAGGTGATTTCAATAAATTACTTTAGTGAATAACATGAAATATACTATGTATTTGCATATTATTTGTGTATAAATATAAAAGTATTTGTATATAAATATATTATAATAATTATATAAATTTGGCTTACTTATTTGAATGTTCTGTTTGTGCTGTTGTAAAATTTTTATTATGGCTCAAGATATTATTATATTATAGTCTTTGTACATCTCTTATATTATGCAAAGGGCGGCGTTGAGTTTCGTCACTCAAAATGCAATACCTCAAAGATTCGGCAGAAAATGACAAAGTTAATTAGGTATGGATACAGCGTGAAATTATAAAAATACGTTTATACTTCTATAGATAATTTCCAATATCAAATATTTAATAATTGCAGAGTTTTCAAGATCAGACTGATTCACTTTTACATGTATAAAAATATCAACGAATTATCGAATGTCAATGTATATTCCATAAACTTTCACTTTTAATAAGTTCTACTTTTAAACAGCCTCAAGTAATGAGAATAAAACTGACTATTTTCGGGTATGATACAAATAATTTTACACCAATCGTTGTCTATCCAGGACTCGCGGGAAGCCATTATTAAAAAGAAAAAATCTATTTCCCGTATACAAACCGTTAAATACAACAATAGATAGGTATTATATTATAATAACATTAACATTAACCAATCTCGTTTCTTTATTCGTTTTTATTTGATGCGGATGTAAGTAAGTACAAAAAATATTATAACTTTGAACAACAGCTGGCACATATACTTGAACGACTTTTTTATTTCTATAACGTGGACAACAACATGACTTTGCAATAGAAAAAAAATCTTGTAAGTTTTATTTTTAGTCTACTATTAAAATATTCCACCTGCATTGCACAGGGACCAGAATAATTCTCGACTTCCATATTTGTTTACATTTTAAATTTAGACAACCCAAATGACACTTAAAGGTTTTAAATTAAATTATATTTTAATTACATGAACGAAAAAGATGATTGCAATTCAATGGAAATCGTAAAAGAGAAAATTAATAATTCAAAAAATATCTCTATGGCACGTTAACGTAACGTGGATTTCATATAACATTCAATTTCATATAACATATATATTATATTTTTGCTATCTTGATAAAAATAAATATTAAAATCTTTTGTATAAATAACAAACAATGAATCATGGATTATAATCATTTTCACGTCAAACAACACAATTACTTGTAATGATACCATCTGGTAGCAGTAGTTTCTTTAGTAAATTTCCTGTCAAAATATATTTTAAGGAAATGTATGGAATTTAAATGCTTTTTTCTGCTACGTGTCAGCTTTCCATCGTATACCTCTATGAACAATTTATACTGTTTATAATTTTAAAAAAGTGGCGCTGCGGTACATGGTGTGACTGTAACGCGACGGTTGTAGGTTCGATCCCCACTCAAGAAAGTGAAATATTTATTTACGTTTATATTTCCATTTCAAGGTCTGAACGGAACGGAATATCTTAACACCAGGTTCCCTCTGCCTACACAGCTGTGTGCGGGATACAGCGTGAAGCTGATTTTCTTTAAATTAACAATACATTTTAATTATCATTGGGTATAGACACATGTGCAAATATACAAGCAAATCGACGATTACAAATAAATGAGAATATGGCTTTACAATTTTTTCTCATAGAAAGTTAATTTCTCCTCTTGCTCTCTTTTCTCAAAGTAATAATTAATTTATTTAGCTAAAACTTCTAATTAAAGCATGTAACGATTAAACAATATATTTAAAATCATCTGGCTCTAAACTAATGAGGTGCCTATATATAATCTATAGAAAACGTTATTTTTAATATGTGCCCGTAGGCGCGTAGTTACTAACACGAGAAGCCTGTACGAAGATTGTGATCTAAAAATAAACTCCTGCCAAGAGCATCCTTTTAATAGTTTTTGTACTTATATAGCTTTGATTGATTAAAAACAGGATCTAATATGAATTTAATGCCGTTCAGTTTTAAATTCTATTTTAGTGTAGTATTCTAAACTTTATGTAGTGTAGTAAACTTTATGAAACACTATTAAATAAATTTTGTTCTAACATAAGTAAATTAAATTATTTTATTTGGAAACATAATAAATACTCATAAGTCATATTTAAGTTCAATATTTAAGTTTAAGGAAAACTAAACTTGTTGTGAGTATATTGTACCTGCGCCTGCGCAAGCGAACCGTGTCCAATTATTCCACATCTGCTAATACGAACGTATGCTTATTTGAAACCATAATAAACCATAATTTTTGCCGCGAATATTTTATAAAATATTTACGTACTTACGTACTCGACGTGCAAGTACGTACTTTACGTACTTGCACGTCGAGTTTTAATTTTTGATCTACCTTGTGTTCGTAGTTAGAGTTTTCTTGTAACAAGAAACGTCGAATACATATTCAACTCAGTGTTATTAAAAAAATCAAAATATATAAAACATAGTCGCCACTTGAAATATTTAAATATCTCTTATTTTTCGTGCATATTGTTGGGTAGGCTGAGAATATCTATCGTTAAGACACGCAACGCCCCATTTTCCATATAATTTCAGTATACGACTCGGTAACATGACAATAACGCGGCTACCAGGTGCTACCAGGCGAGCAAATAAGAATATTTCACTCCACTGAATGAGAATCAAATCCAAAATCATTCTGTTTTCATACAGGCGCTGTGCCGTTGCGCCACCGACGAATGATCCTTCACAGCGAATAAATACTACGTCCATCAATGATATAATAGAATTATATAATAACAAAAGCCACTCATACACCCACTGGCCTTCTGACGACGGCTGTATTCTTCAATTACAAATAACAAACTATATTTATTTTATCACTGATTTACCGCAAAAAAGTATTATTTACTATATGTATCATAACTTGTTATCACTTCACTATGACATATAATTAAAAAAAGAGTTTCGTTTATATACTTTTATATATTCTCGGCATGTATTTACAATGTACGCTTAATATAACGATGTATTTCACATTTATCGTTTATAAATAAAAATCTGATATATATTACGTCGTCTCGTACTCATTATGCACATGATATAATCATGAATATACCATAAAAAAATTATATTTAAAAATGAAAAACAAAATTATGACAGTATTAACGTGAGACTTGTAAATATAACACTTATCTTATATATATTTATATTATAAAAAGTTACGTATAGTTATGTTAAACTTACCATTAACTTGAGTTTGCCAGACAGCGTCTCCAACACCCCACAAACCGGATATCACGAAGAATGTGGTGGGTGTTTCAGGGTTTGGCCTCCAGATCAGAAGCCATACAATGAGACCAAGATGGAGTGCTGCCCCCAAAACTAATATTGGGAATCGTCCGATATATTTCATAGCTGTACCGAAAAGAAGAGAACATATCGCGTTCACAACTCCAAAACATATCATCACGTAACCGATTGACCGTATTCCAAGAGCGCAAGACACATACGCCTGAAAGAAAACATTATATATTTATTATTTGAATTAAATATCATTTAAAAGAGATTCGACACAATATTAAAATAATTTTAATTCTGAACTTAACTGAAAATTAATTGACAAAATATTTAATATTAATTGAATTTTTTTATTGGTGCTTACCATAGAAATCTGTAACGATAATAAAAACTATATTTACTTACTTGCGTATAGTCTGCACCGATGAATGCCTGCTCCATACCTATCCACAATGTGATTGGTATGAGCAGTTGTTGATTAGGTTTCTTTAACTGGTATGCGGTAGCAGATAGAAGTTGGATCCCTGACAACTTCCCAGTTTCGGCAGTCCTCTGTTTCTCGCCGTACCTTAAAATCAACTACTTTGTTAATATAATATTTTTGGATTGGCTTTAATACATCAATACAAGATTTAATTAGTACAAATTTTCAAGTTATTTTAAGGCAGTAATTTCCGTTCGTAAATGCTTGAGTACTTTTCTACTAATAATTAACACAGCCTTCTAGACTTTTCAAAGTCTGATAAGACAACGTTTTAAATTGCCAAATTAAGTTAGAATTGAATTTGAAAAAAATAAACAATGAATCTTGTAGAGGGCATTGTAACAAGCGTTAAATTAATTTTGAAGACGTTAATTGCTGTTTGTTTTTAAAAGCTAATTTTATATCTTAGAATACACGTATATAAGTTTTTTTTATTACTGTCCCGCATAAAGCAGGGTATGGAACCTAGTGTTAATACGTTGCGCGTTGAGTAGCTGAATTAAATATTTCATTCCGTCGACTAGGAATCGAACCCATAACCTGCCGCGTTAACAGTCACACTTTGTGGCGCTGCGCCACGAGTGTACCACTACCAATTAAAAATCATCTATTACTATTATTACAGAACTTACTTTATATAATATTAAATATAGCAAATATAATATAAAAATTAAACGTCAACACACCAATCTTAGTCAAGATGAACAAGAATTAGAATTACTAGAACAAGAATTAAAAGAACTAGAAAATAAAAAGTAACAAAATCTTAATTGGTAAAAAAAAGTGTACATGAAACTGGTGTAATACGACGCCGCGCAATACGCGAGTAACACGTTACAAGATATCTTTGCAGGCATTGCTTAATGGACTTATCCAGCGGCCCAGCGGCGCAACAGCCCGACATTTAGTCTTTCTACGAATGTATTTAATGAAAATATATCATCATCATTTATATATCTTCAGGATATTAGATAAATGGAAATAGTTTAGTTTTGAGCATGCCAGTCCAACACAGTTTATTTCGCTACTAAAACGTTGTAGTGAGTAAACACAGTAGAGATAGATCGGCATTGTAAATCGATATCGTTTACTGATAAATTTTAAACGTATGTTAAAAAAGGGACACAAGTCTGTGAGTGTGTTAACGGTCGTGGGTTCGATCCCCACTCAGAGTAATAAATTATTATTTATTAATATTTTCATTTCTTCGAGCTGGCACCACGACAAAAAGCCTGGTGCGGAGTTCCTCCACTCAACATGCAATACCTCGAATAATTCAGCGGAAAGTGGAGAATGGAGTGTTTTAACACTAGGCCAAGTCTTCTTCTGCCTACTTTGTCACAAGCTATATTCAGTGTAAGAAATACAATAAATAATAATCTAAATTATACCTAGACAAAGGGTCGACAAGTAAGGCCACCATCAGCACGGCTACTATCACGCAAGCCAGGTATATAGCACTAATTTCGTAAATCTCGCTGTCAGGTGGCCGGTGTAAGTTCTGGTTGTCATGATGACCTCCTCCAATCATGCAGAAGTTAGCTCCACATGTGAGAAATGTGTTACTTTTATTCTGTCTGGATGTATTTCCACTATGTACTCCCGAGGAAAATACTGTTGAAAATTTATTAATTAATTAAATACCTAACACACCTGTATAATTTAAGGTTAAAATAACTCCATATTCTCATAAAAATCATAAATTATGCACTTTTCGAACATTTTTAATATTTTTTTTATTATAAATAAACCATGAATTAGTAAACAAAAATATTCATTCAGCTTCATGCTGTATCCCACACACAGCAGGGTAGGCAGAGGGAACCTCGGTGTTAAGACACTCCTTTCCCCACTTTTTGCCAAATTCTGGAGGCATTGCGTGTTGAGTGGCAGAACTCAACGCCGCGCTTTTGCCTCGACACCAGAGTGGAGAAAAATGGAAATATAAACTTAAAGAAATATTTCACTTCCTCGAGTGGGAATCGAACCCACAATCGTCACGTTTACGGGCGGCACCCTTGTGCCACTGGACCACGACGGCCTCAGAATGTTCATAAATCTTATACTTTAAAACTGAACTCATTAGGATCTTCAATGACGAAAAAATCCCGTTCAACAGGGCATCGAACCCGGATGCTTTCAATCGAATCAATTGTTTTACACGGGAAATATGCTTAATTTAAACTTCAATTTAGATATTTACGAATAACGGAATAATATTAATGAACATTGTTGCAACTTACCTAAACTAGAAATAAGATTTCCCCACAACTCTGCAGTTTGCCACGCTAGAAAGAAGAAGCCAAAGAATCTAACGATTATACCATCGACTGCTTGGTCTGTCAACTTTGCGTACACACTTCCAGCCTGAGTCAAGTAAGTGGCTTTGGAAGTCCACATGGGTGCTGCGCCCAAGCCGACTACAACTCCAGCAGGGACGAGGGTATAGAAAGCAGGGTAAAATTGAGCGCCAATATACGGCGCATAACACAGCATAGAAAGGCATAGGGTCCATTTCACAGTTAGCCTCTTGATAAGGAAAGTAGGCACAAATATACAAGAAACGACGAGAGCTGCGTAAATAGAGCTAAGGGAGACGGTTCCAAGACCGTCGGCGGCGTTTATCGAAGATTGAAGATTGGCAGTTCCTTGAAACGCTGTAAACTGCACCATGAAGGCCGCACTGACGGCCGCTACATTCTTTAATATTCTCCATTTCTCATTTCTAGATAGTTTCACTTTGTCCGAAGCATAAGAGTCTTCCTCGGTGGGCAGAGGTGGTGGTTTGACGATGTCATTATTGGAATCTCTTTCATGTTGATAGCCCTCATTTCTTAAACCAGTTTTCACAGTGTACACGGAGTCCTTGTCCGGCCGGTGGTCTTCACAGCCGCCACCGTGCTTCGCAGTCATACCGTGATCTCGTTTTGCCCTTTAATAGAATAGTTAATATGAGTTTTAATGTTTATTATTAACTAAATAATAAATAATAAACTAAATAATGGTTTACAAGGATTACAATTATTAATTTTAAATATACGCGTTAGAAATAGTATTCTTCAAGATGACGTTATAGAGATAATAAAAACGATCAACGAGGCCTGTTAAAGCCGAATATCACCCGATGTAATGATAAGTCGTTTTGTGATCGAGAAGGCGGTGCCTGTGACAATTTCGATTTGATTCGCACTGACACTACAATGAATAACAACGAAGTACATATCATGGTGTCGTGCTGTTTCACATACTCTATTGACATGACAAAATCAGCCTCATACGACAAAAAAAAATAGCTATAGGAAAATTACAGGTTTTGTGGCAACATATGACTGATGAATTAATTTTGAGCTATAAATATTTTGTGAAATAATTAATATAAGATTCCGATTATATTTAAGATCATGTAAAGATTTACAATGGAAAAAAATCTAAATGAAATCCTGACTTATATAATTCGATTCAAGCAAGCAATTATATATTCGGAATGGTGAAATTTCATGTCTATATTCACTTCGAGTAGCCGTCCAAAGTCGAGTAAATGGTCTATTGTGTAACTTGATTGGCGTTGTAGTTATATATTATGTTGATGTTAGATATTGTCACTTGCTTGGCTTATCTATTTAGAAAATTTGAGACGAAAACATTGGATATTTTCATCTCATCATAATTATATTTTCTGATTGTCACATCTAATACCAGTATTAAAATAACCTTGGTATTAAAAAAAACCGCCTATATTTTCAATTCTAAAAATTCCTACTGTCGGCCATTATAAATTATTTTTTGGTAAACTAACAATGCCAGTAGAGCAGTTTTGATTTACCTACTAAATGTTATAATCTGTTATGGAGCTAATGTCAGTTTCGCGGGCTAGCGTAACTAAAACCTTCCCACGTTACATGCCATTATTCGCACTTCCTCTGATACTCGTAATAAGGCTCGAAGACCAATTCATAAAAATGTTCACTTCTAATCGTTATGTTGTAAACGTTGTTAACACAGTTATATTACCAATAGAAAATTTTTTTTTTACATTTTAAGTTATTTTTCATTATATATATATATTTTTTTCACTTTACAATGTAATATATAATATATTTTATTTCATAATTTAACAAAGATATACTATGTTATCAAAAATAAATGTGATCTTCTTAAGAATTATTATAGAGCCCATGCTATTCGCGTCAGCATGCCTAATGTGTTGACAGAACTTGTTTTCAAAGGACACCCTGTTGATACATCTTGACCGATATTCGAAGCATCATACTTCAATCACAAGCTACCTTATATCACCCATACTATACAAACAAACAAGATATTTACGTATAAAAACTCGTATATAAAACACGACAATTGTTTTGTTGTCTGTGTACACATACTCGTAAGAAATAGAAAAAAATGTTACATAAAGTGAAAAATAACCAAATAGCATTAAAAGTAATTTTATTTGAATTCTCGTTTCAATTTATTATAAACTAGCAACCTGCTCGTGACTTACAATAAATACATATACAATATATAGTAAAAACCCTAAAAAACATTGATAAATAATTGTCAATCGATATCTCATACATCTCTCATGTCTCCCATTACATCCTTACACCGTTATTTCAAAATTGATTTTTAAACGTCTTTTACAAAACTAGACTAAAACATGGTAATATTCTATTAACAATGAAATTTTCATGGCCACAATTATAAAACCCCATTGTAACGTTCGCTATAACTGCAGGGTTGTCACTCCACCAATTAGGGGAGGGGGGGGAAGGGGGGGGGGTGTAATAAGTCTAATGAATACAAATTTAGTTATGCCACAGAAGCGAACGCACATCGACCACATTATATCAATTAGCCAAGGTCGGTAAACAATAGGAACATCAAACTATAATAAAATGTAATTGGTATAAGCTTTAATTATTTTAAGGATTATTTTAATTTGTTTACTGTCGTATTTTTGTTTTTTTTTTTTTGTTCTTTATTACTGTTGTGTTAGGAGAAGAATAAATAAGCTTCAGTAATGTACCTAGAAACAAAAATTCACAATGTCTATAAAAAGTTATTAACGTCATTCCGTCGTCACAAGCGTAGCTTGATAAATTCATAAAATATAAAAAGAATAAATGGGAAAACTACATGCATGTAATTATGCTAATTGGAATATATTAACATTATAATTGTTGACCTATCATTTACTACGCATAAGTCTACATTTACATTAGATTAAAAAAAATTAAAATATGTAGGGTAAGTAAAATATATATTGTTTATATTTCGTCAATCATGTGTTTATCTTACAAATAATTAAATACTAATAACTTTGTTCATAAAAACATTTTTTTTACTTTTTCAATGTTTGCAATATATAGAAAACATTGTAAAAATAAATTTAAAAAAAAACAATAAAAATATGAGACTCACTTTAAGTCAAGTGTGGGTAGTGTAAAAAAAAATTAAATATAAAAGAAATACTTGCTAATTATAAATGTTAATATTTCTAAGAACAACTTCATTAAATCCAACGAATAGACAAATCATAAAACATGAATGGTTTTCCCGTCGACCCCCCCCCCCCCCCTCCACGAGCGACGATTGAAATCGACAACACGCGCGAAAATAAATTATTTCGGGACCTGTTTTCTCAATTTGCAAATTAACGGATAATATAAAGACAAGTTCAGGTGAAACTGTACAATATGTAAAATTACGACAAACATCTATGTACAGAAGAGTAACTTACATTAATAAATTTTTGAAACATCATATTTTTTTTAAATAAACTGAGCTATATATATATATATATATATCATATTGATTTTACACGTCTTGGCTGTCATCATATCGAGCTTCATAATTTTTTTTTTTGATTCTTAGTAAATTCTTTATAACTTTTATTTTATGATATATATCAATATTAATATTTATATACATAAAAAAATTAATTAAATAATTAACATTTAGTCGCAATTCACGCCGTCTGAAGTTGTCCTAAAATAACAGGTTACACAAACCGGCTCTTTTGAAAGTTTTCTCATTTTCAATACAATCACATTATATGCAACGTTTGTAAATTAATTATAATATACTTATTTTTAATATATCTAGTTCAGAATAATACATTTCAAAAGAAACATTTTTTTTTCTTTTTTACTCGCTTTCTTTATTAATTGCAACGTGTGAATAGTTTAAGTTTTTATAACAAACTAATTTTTTAGACCATGAAAGTCTATTATTTAGTTTATTTTATAGCCTAGATGTGGTATTCTCAAAATATATACTATTAAAAATCGGAAAACGAGGTGTATAAATAATAGTTTTTAAAAAATACAAAATGATTTAGTTAATATAACATTTATCACATTCGTATCATGGTCAACGAGATACGACGACAATTTGAATAATTTCACAATATATGCAAAAATTTACTAGAAATCCTACATTACTCTTTTAATTATGCTATAATAAATTATTAACAAAAATTTGAACAATTACTAATACTTGTTTAGTCATAAATCTGTAGATATTATATTTAACTTTATATATAAAAAAAGTAATACTACGCATGTACAGTGTTTTAAGTTATTCATACAAGATACGTATAGAAAATTTCATTTCATACTTGGCAACTGGTTTTGAACGAGTTTCGAAGAGGAAGAGATCTGGGATGGAATTGTTGGTATGTAACAAAAAAGTTTTGTTTATACAACTACTTACTGTCTTAATTAAATTGTCAATCAGCCTTTGGTATGTTATTCCGGGTTCAATTCTCGCTTTGGGAAGGTCATTTCTTGTTATAAGCGTAATAGTGTAGCGTGTATATATATGTGTGTGTGTGTGTATATATAAAAACAACCTAATATAAAGTTTGGAATATTGAATTTTAAACAAAAAATAATTTCAAACATATTTAATGAGAGCTTAATACGAATAGAATTAAATTAAAATCGATTTGCGGGAACTGTTTTACGTTGTAAAAATCGAAATTATTCGAAATGTAAATACAAACTTATATAACATAATATTAATAATTATATATCAACATTCATATAATACGTCCAAACTAAAAAGCCGCACAAAAGTAAAGTTTATCGTTCGCATCATCACGCTTTATCGTTAATCGTCCACAATTACTAGCGGCCGGATCTGGTCGAAAGTGGATAGAACTGCACAAGTCTGGACTGTCTGGATTTAATCGGCTGAAAGTCGTTGCTCCCGAATCCACTCTCTGTTTTGCCTTATTATTGTTGAACTTGCTTAATAAACTTAACACACTATATAGTCCATACAAAACTGTATGCTCTTGTGATATTTATTACGCTAGATATTTTTTCGTCATAGAGAATCTGGTATTAAGACAATCTGTTCCCTATTTTCCGCAAAATTTTCGAGGCATAGCGGGTTAAGAAAGAAAATATATTAAACTATTAATAAATTACAATTAATTCGAAACTTAAATCGAACCCACAACCGTAGCTCTACAGTCACATGATTATGCCTCTGTGCCACGACGCCCTCAACACTTACACTATATAATATGAATTTAAAACATTGCTGTCTCGAATCGAACAGAGAAAAAGTTGTAATCTGCATATAAAACCGATTAATGTAGTTTATATAATAATGATTATTCTTAATGAATGACTACACTTATGACTCAAAGGATATGAAAGTCTATATTATAGGTAAAACAATTACAATCAGAGGAAAATTAAGTTTGTTTTTTAATAAATATTGAAATATTTGTGTTAATTAATAATATTTACTTGAGGCTAGTTGTGGCGCACGGACACAAGAGTGCGACAGTAGACAGTGACAAGTAAGTGACAGACTGTGGGTTCGATTCCCACACGAGGAAATGTATATACGTAATACGTTGTATTCCGACACAACGCCTTCAGAATTCGGTAAAAAATGGGGAGTGGAGAGTCTATTTACGTTTATATTTCCATTTCTTCGCTCTGCAGAAAGTGGGGAACGGAGTGTCTTAACATTAGGTTCCCTCTGCCTACCATGCTGTGTGCGACATACAGCGTGAAGCTGATTTTTTTTATTTTTTATTCTTAAATGGTACAATGCACTGAACATTATAATTACGTACAAAGTGACATAAAGTAAAAAAACCTATATTTAATTACATTCCTAGAAAAAAATGTAACAGGAAAAGGACAAAAAATATTTAGTGATTGCCATATTTTAAAATTATATAATAAAAGTTACATAGTATCAACTTTTTCAAACAGCTTGATCGACATTTGAAACTTGAATTAGCTGTAACTCGCTTTAACATATTAATTAATACATTTTCTAATACAAACTATTAATATAAATTAATATAATAATATTTATACATTTAAAAAACTTCGTATAAAGTGCATTTTTTGTACTTATTAAAAAATACCGCATTTAAAAATTATTTCGGTTTATAATATTCGACGCAGGCAAAGATTTTAGGGCGCTTCAAATACCATTGCGTCATTATATTAAATACCAAACATTTTATAACAGTAAAATTTTTTGAATACGTGACAAAATCTTCTAAATTTTTAAATTATAATTAAGTACTTTTAATTTATCTCGGTAGGTCCTGCTGATGAACTGATATGTACTATTAAAAAAATATAATAAATTATTATAAAAAATTATGAAAATAAAATAAAACTTATATAAAATACGTAGCTTGTTAGTTCTCAGCGGATATTATCATTGTAATAATTATTTAAATTATTCCCAAAAATACTTGCCGTAATATTTTTTTCTAAGATATGTTTTAAATATATAAAAAATTGGATGGACATTGACATTGGACATTGGATGCTTTACTAAAACTTGGACGATGGTGACTTTATAAAAAATATATATTTAAAAAATAATATTATCCTTTGGTTTACGCGAGCAAAGCCGCGTTTGAGTCTCTAGTATTATATAAGTGTCGTTGACTTCAAATGTAAACAAACATTAATTTTGCTTTCCACATATCTTAAGTTGCCATACTGTGTAATACTTTATAATTTGATATATGTAACCTCGATAGTAATACAGTCAGCGGAATTATTTAGAATTAAAATATATTTGTACAATAAGTATGTATATGTCTTGAGTGTAAATTATTGAACAATTTCATTTATTATTATTTTTACGATAATTTATAATAATAAAATTATTGAGAAGCTACAATAACCGTTACAAAGTGCCATAATATACCTATATATTTGTATTCTAAAATAACATCTATATGAGTTTATAAACTTACCACTAACTAAAACTAGTTGAGTATTTATAGCGACATTTAAGTCTTGGATTCGATTCTATTTTTACTCTCGCATTACTTTCTTACAGCTTAGAACAACTTTTGAACTAGATTTTCTAGTTTCCATCAAGAGAGTACACGGCATGGCTCACTTAGTTGTAAATATATGTTATTTATACTTTTTATTCATTTAATTTGCGTTGTTTTCTTTTGTTTGCTTATTTTATATAATATATTGTAGAGAAGTTCAGATGAATTGAGATTTTGGAAACACATCTCCAATATAAAATTAATAAAGTTGTACATTTCACAATTTTATTTATTTAAACTTTTTTACCTAATATTTATTTAATTAATACCTATATAAATACATACTCCGGCCTATATGTCAAAAGTTATTCTAGTAAAAGTTTAAGTGAGATAAACCATCAAAATGTACCTGAAATATTAATTTATCTAAATTAGTATTCAATAGCATATATCAAAATATTGCTTATTTTTTTCTTTTCGAAAGAAAATTATTTGATTTTATTCTCGTTTTTAGTAATTTGTAAGAAAAATCGCCCCAAGCATATTTTTCTACAGTAAATACAGTAAAATAATTTGTTACGCGACCAGCGTTTAGTGAAAGTCTGGTACTGTGCGTCTTAGTTTACGAAAGTCTTTTACGTCCAATCGTGTGTTTTAAGGAGAACCGTGGTGTCGCGGTTAGCCTCAGCCGGTTAGTACAGTCCTATACATACTTAAGATACTTATAAGTTAAAGTATTTCACCTTTAAGTTATCTTAGACTGTTTCGTTATATGTTGTGACTATTATTATATTGTTAGAAAATTATAAAGAGGCCACGTGGTGACGTGACAACGTCTCAATGTGACTAAAATAGTTGTGGGTTCGAAATCTTCACTTATTTTTTTATTTTATTTCCTGCTCTGACAAGACTAGACGTCAAATTGAGTTCGGCTACTTAACACTTAGTATAGTTAAAAACCTTTTTTTAAATATGAGATATAATATGTGCGTACATATTATGTTCCCGTGTTTTATTATGTACAATACTTTTTGTGAATCATTTCCTTTGTATTGTAAAAAAAAAATATAGCAATAATGCAAACAAAGCATACCACAACTAAGTTTTATTTAGAAGTGTAAATATATAAAAAGAGAATGATATATAAATATACAATAAATTTCAAATAATTTATATATAAGTGACTTATGTACAGATTTTTTTAACTTCACTTAAAAAGAAACGTTAACCCTAAACTATGTTATTTAAAATAGAGTAAATTTATGTAAAACGGAACTTTTTAAATGTGCTTCCAATTTTTTATATATTGTTGAATATTTGAATAACATTCAATAGATAGATGTTACAGTGAAATAAATAGAAAACATGATGAAAAAACCTGTTTGATAAATTAAAATTTAAAGTAACTAAAAATGAATGAAGATTAAACTTATCAAAGTTAATTAATAAAACATATTTACTTACGATTTTTGATTTAATAAGCAAATCGTAAATATTTTATATAATATATTTTGGCAAGAAAACAGGATCGGTCTTGAGAGTAGATTTTCTTGCCGACCATGCTGTAAAGTACGTGAAGATGAAATATGTAGTCATAAATCCATAAGTCTTCTTATATTTTTTTTTTTTTTGTAAATAATATTACAATTCACTCTGTATTCCGCATATAGCAAGTATTTTTAGTACTTAATTAATGTAAATGTGTAATGTAATCTAATTCACTGCACCTTTAATATAAATTACCTAATTAGAAATATTTTACGACATCAGACAATTAAAGACCATGTTACATGTAATGTGCTTAAAAAGTACAATTTTTCCTACTAAATCTGTAAAGTTTTTTAAAATAAAAATAATTATATCTCATACAACATTATTGTTTCTTTGTTAATTTGGTAAAATTTTAGTTCTGTAATTTTAACTATTCGATATAAATATGTATATTATTAACTGAGCCGCAATTAGATTGGCCAACCAAGTCACGATTGAGGTAGGTATTGGAAAGTACGTCATGGACCATGGCACAACATGCTTACAAAGTATTTTATTTTAATAGTTATATTAAACATATCTCCGTAACATAATACTAACTATACTAAATCTAGTATATAGTAAATTAACTATAATTAGTAAAAATTCCATACCCAAATGTGGCTTACCCAACATTTTTAAATAACTCTAAATGATTCTTTAACTTTTTCGCAAATAACAAAAGTATTTAATTCAGTTTATTCATCTGTTTTCAATTAGGACGTTGACGCGCGCGCACGTCACTCTTTGAATGACGTTATATTCAGATCATAATGAATATTCAACGACGACCGATGTCGGGCTCACAAGAGCACCAAGATAAAATATGTTGATAGAATCTATGGAAGGTTAGTTAAACATTACTGGCGTTTATATAATAACGTGGCATATTTATTTTAGCTTTATACATATTTTTTGTGTTATGTATGAGGTTGACGTGGCGCAGTCCCAGCGTCAGATGGTGAATGCCATTGCAGGGATTTGGGATGCATTAGGGATTTGAAACTGAAAACCTAGTGTTAAAACACTTCGTTCTCATTGAGCTATCGTGCCCGGAAAAGTGTTCCGCCGAATTCTACTTGCAAAGTCATTTTCAATATTGCCTTACTATAAAAAAGACTTAATTAATGATAATTTTTATTAATTCTCCTTTTTTTAACAAAAACCATAATTATATTACAATAATCTATTTTGATAATTTTCCACACCAAATATTTTCTTTAGCGCTCTAGTTTACTTTATAGTTCGAAGTATTATCGTGTCGCTAAATAATTTGTTTAATTTTAACATTTACATGATAAACGATTATTACAACTCATTCTTAGGACGATAATTTGTCGATTGACATACACATATAGGCTATCAAGTACCTATTCGATATAAAAAAATAAGCTTATATTATTATTTTTAAGTTATAAATTTGCTTAATAAGCTTAATTTGCGGCGTTGAGTTCTTCCACTCAACACGCAATACCTCCAGAATTCGGCAGAAAGTGGGTAACGGAGTGTCTTAACAGCGAGGTTCCCTCTACCTACCCTGCTGTGTGCGGGATACAGCGTGAAGCTATAAAATAATTTTTATTTATCAATTTATAGGTATTTAAAATTTGTTAAGCATTTTATCTATTTTATTTATCTAAAATCAGATACTGAATGATGTTCACCGTGCCATTAAATAAATTTTTCTAGTCATTAACGACGTTTTTATTTTTATGGGCCACTGGACGCTTAAATTATTAATTTTTTTTTGATGGGGTTATACTAAACATTCCAAAAAAATATTGTCACTTTTTTTAAAATTCACGAAAAATATATTTTTTTAGCAGAACATTGAATGTCTTTGACTGATTACCGTTCACAAAATGCCACTCACGTCGCGACGCGTTTGTCTGGTACAACGAATTACACACGCTAAGCCAACCTCGGAATCACCATTAAATATTAATGTTCCTACTTTTAATTCCTCACTTTCCATTACTCTGATATCTATGTAAAATTGTTTTATTTTTACACATTATATATATTACATATACAATTTATTATTCATGAATATAATTCATTTGTGTTATATAAACTCGATAAGGAAAGTGTTCGCTTGATTCGCTTGTAAACTTTATTGATTCTTAATATTGACTTCAATTCTCACTGTTGACCAAACTCCAACATAACTTTTTATATAATAATTTATCAATTATACCTATTTACATATTATCAATATTTGACGGCCTAAATATAATTTAGTTTCTATGAACTATGCGATGCAAATAATTAAAATCTAATAAATATATTTTTTTTCAGCTTCACGCTGTATCCCGCACACAGCAGAGTAGGCAGAGGGAACCTCGCTGTTAAGACACTCCGTTACCCACTTTCTGCCGAATTCTGGAGGTATTGCGTGTTGAGTGGTAGAACTCTACGCCGCGCTTTGCCTCGACACCAGAGCGAAGAAAAATTGAAATATAAACGTAAAGAAATATTTCACTTCCTCGAGTGGGAATCGAACCCACAACCGTCGCGTTTACGGGCGGCACCCTTGTGCCACTGCGCCACGATGGCCTTGAATTTATTTTTATTCCAAATAACGTACTTTTGCATAGTATATCTACTATATATTAACATAATAAAACAATATGAGCAATAAAAAATATAGTCTGCTACCATTACTGTCGTTGTGACGTTATATGTAACGCCAGGAACGGTTAATTGCTTATCCTCCACGTAGCTTGCAGACGTATGACTCTATACATACTTAAAATTATCATTTCTAACTGCCATCATCTTTGACGATAGAAATAGTGATATTTTCATACATTACAATGTATTAAAATTAATTACAATCAACATTTCCTGTTACTCTTAGAAGTTGTGGCTTTTTGTTATGTAAACGAAATATACCTAATATAAATAAATAGTTATCTTAGGAGATCCGCTTACCGTTTATTTATAATTTAATTCTGTTCTTTTACATTTCTAGCCGTAGCATTGTACTGTTTTCAGCGTTGGCTAAAGATAAAAAAAGGATTAATGATTCTTTCACTATGTCTCTTTCACGTGTCTGATATACTACAGGTATAGTTCGAAAATACGTGCAAAATTAAACTTTATTTTTCGACGCTGCTAGTGATAATAATATTTATCATATTCGTAATTTGACTTTAACTGTACTCTCGACGATGTTAACTGAAGCGTAAACTTTGTCCCAAGGTCGCTGTCGCCGGCGAGAGCTGTCGAGTGTTGCGTAGGTCTGATTACGAAATAGGCTTTTCTAAAAAATCATTGGTCATTTTGTAGGAAATTAAAATGTTTAAATGGTGTCCTCTAGCCCCGGAGTGACATTTGATATTTTAAAGTATTTAAAAGTGACTTACTTTTAAAATTACACTATGAATTATTATAATTTTTTAATTGTTTACATGACAATATTAATTATTTCTTAGTGACTACGGTGAATTAACATGAATATTGAATATTTTTATTTAACTGAGCAAACGCCATTATAGCACAGAAGATTACAAATTTCTTGCTCTTTATTGCGTTACAAAAAAAAAGATAAAGCTGAGCTAAATATTATGAAAGGGTATATTATCATTTATTTAAAATGTCTAATGAGATAATTATTTATTGATTTAGATCCATATATAAAAAGTAACATACGAGTATACGACAGGACTTATTATATTTGACAGACAGATGAATTTTGACAATTTTTTTTTTTGATTTGTTGATTTTGTATAGTGTTTCTTAATTTCATGTGTAAAATAGTGGATATACATACTACGTGTTGGCTGGTAGCGTGGTCGTCGGGTACCGCGCGGTCGCGGTGTCCAGGTGAATGGCAGGCCAGCCCGCGCTACAAAACGAGCACACTTGTGAATGCTACGTATCGCTATATACGTTTCGCACAGCACAATCGCTCGCACAGCATTATATCGTCATCGCATTGCATAAATGTGTAGTTATTACTTTTATGTTATTTATTAATACATTATTGTTTTTTTATCAGCTTCACGCGTATCCCGCAGGCAGGCAGGGTAGGAAAAAGACACTCCGCTGCCTTCCTTGTTGAGCGGCGAAACTCAACGCCGCGTTTTGCCTAGATAATTTATTAATATACTTATACATACTTATACAAAATTTAGTAAATACCATTTATGTCACCAGACGTAATAACATAACATAAATTCGAATATTTTACCTTTCGACTTATTTCAACTATTCAATCCAGTCTCTTGGCCGAGGACCTACTTTGTTGCGGATTGTATGTAAATGCTTTGGGCACGGAAGTACTATTTTCTAATAGTGTATTTGAAAATTATTTATATATTATTTTTATATAAATGTGCTTTCATTTTATACATATGTTTGAATCATCAAAGTAAATAAATTAACGTGTACAAAATTTTGACACCTTAATTGTGGGTATTTGACAACCAAAAAAAAAATCCTCAAAATTTCAGCGGAGATCTGATTGAGCTTATATATATAT
>JBAIZZ010000374.1:838851-948017 GCA_037355905.1 Heliconius aoede | reverse complement strand
TTAATAAAATATACCAAATAAATCTAGTTTACCTCTTTGGTTTTAAATCACAGTATATGCGTATGATTCCATAAAAACCAGACAATGTTTATTATCGATAATGATCACTATCGATCGATTCTTAGAATAAAATATTTAATACAGGATTACATATATTATCGACCAGCCTTTGCATTCTTCCCACGCAATTTCATGTAGTTCTGTTCGTTTTATAAGCTTAAGCCATAATAAAACAGAGTAACCGAAAGATACTCGTATCTCTTAGAAAATAATATAAGTCTTATTTTACTTCAATAATAAGGCCTAGAATTTATAATCTTTTCTTTTCTAAAGCTTATTTGAGTATCGTAAATTTATGTTCACGCTGTATCCCGCACCTAGGCGGTTAGAGGGAACCTGGGAGCCTAATGTTGAAATAATCCATTCTGGTTAAGACACTTTCGTTTCCCCGCGCTTAATCTTAAATGAAAATGTTATATATTTCATTTCATCGAGTGGGATCGAACCCGCAATTTAAGTTGTTTATAATTACACAAACTCGTGAAAAAATGTTGAATTTGTATATATATAAATATATATATATATAAAAGTATTTACATCGTCAACGATCAGTGTGGGCGTTCAGTCGACATCGTGACTACCCCAATAACGACCTAACGGTCTTTTCTCAAAGGATAACTTTATACAGTACCTACCTCTTTCATACCCACATACCTACCGGTAGGTACATTTCGTACTGTTAATACACTTAGAAATTGTTTTTATTGTTTTATGGAAACAGAACGGGGAAAAATACGATCCTATAATATTCCACGTAAGTAATTCTTTGAAGGACACTCATCATTCATTCTTTTTAAATGAATGTTTGTTGTTACTTTATTTTCAATATTGAATAACTTATATTTTAAATAGCTTTTCCTTAAAAACTGTCCTCAATCATGATGCTACTAATAATAGCATAATTTAAAAGCACACACATATCTAATATAATTATTTAAGAAACACCAGAAATTCAATTACTACTTCCATATTTCAAAGTCGGATAAAAAATACGTCGTTGGAGGTCGTAGCCATTATATCGCGAACGTATGATAGCAAACTTTAATATAGTGTATTTAATTACCCACGTCTAGCCTTCGTGGACTGCGAAGATGACAATCTGCAGAGTGAGCTTATTTCCTAGTTATAACTCTACAGTTAGCCTACGCTAACTAGCTAATTTATTTAAAATTATTTGTAGATCAATAAGACAAGCAGTCCTATAGTCTTACGTTTCAGCTTGAGGTTGAAAGTTAGTTTTTTTCATATGTTTATTTTAGTTTAATAGTGGCATCATACTTTTACAGACCGTAATGAATTATTATTTGTTAATATTTTCATTTCTTCACTCTAGTATCAAGGCAATGCGGCAAGGCGGCGTTTAGTTCCACTACTCAACATGAAATGCCTCGAAAATTTGAGAAAATCTGTAGTTTAGACGCTTCTTAACAATAGATTTTCTCATACAGCGCAAAGCTGATAAAAAAGTCTCATTTTTATCCCAATAGCATACCTGAATGCGGGTGTTCTAATCTGCTTAAAAAAACCGCATCCCGGGTGGCCAGAAAAAATAGTAATAAGACACTACTTTATTTTCAAAGCAGGTTGTAATTTCTGAATAATTACAAAACTTCGTGCTCTCACTTAAGTAAATTAAACAGAAAATAGTTTATTATAATAATTATCAACTGAGATTTGCATCGCTATTATCAATTAGATCGAGGAAAATTGTAATAAATGTACCTCACCCATGACATTTGAATGTAATATAACATGTCAACTACTATTGTTGGTGTCGTAAAAAATATATCTACATATGAAAATTATTATATTCATATCGAATTTATATCTTCATTATCCTTATAATTGATGTATAAAGTAAATAATTTTGAAATAAACTAGTTTTTTTTCACTGTGTTTAATCCTTTTAATTACTTCTTGTATTATTTGTCATAAGGACCGTAATATTCGTAGACTACAGGATACAGGAACGATCACCGGTGAAGGCATGTGAAACATACTTCGTTATCTAAGTTATGTGAAGAATTGGCACATTTTGATTTATCTATGTAGTTAGTCATTGCGCAGTACATTTTTTTAAAAATCGTTTAGAAAGTATTAATATTTAACAATTTCCATAAATTCTGCTAAGTTGATAGTGTAAGTAAATACACGGTGTATTTACTTTGTTTCGGTAGAATTATCTTTTATATCATATGTTTATTTATTAACTAAGCAGTGGCCGCCAGCATGTTTGCTCATGTTGATTTAATGACCATTTCCATAAATTTCAAATATAATATGTGCTGTTTCCTTATTTCTTAAGCTTTAACTAGTTTGTTATGTTTTTTTGTCAGAGGTTCCCGATCTTACGCATATGTGGTTCAGTAAAATATGTCTATAATATTGAACGACTTGTATTTACTTCATTTCATTATTTACTTTATTTCTTCCTGAAGTTATATGTTTGTTCATCAGATGTATAACATTTTTATTTTTTTATATATCAATGAAAAATAATCATTACACTTAACGATTTCTGCTAAGACGATATTTTATTGTCCTTTTCATGGACTGGATTTTATTATTGTTCTTAAGTGGAATTTTTACATATCAATGGAAAACACATATAATGCTCAGTAACCTTCATAACAATGCATAAAATATGCTATAAAACAAAAGTTTTATTTAAATCTATCCATTAAATGTGTCTGTGATCAAACAATCAAACAATCAATCAATCAATAAATGAGCTTCACGCTGTATCCCGCACACAGCAGGGTTGGCAAAGGGAACCTAGCGTTAAGACACTCCGTTTCCCACTTTCTGCCGAATTCTGAAAGCATTGCGTGTTGCGCTTTGCCTCGACACCAGAGCGATTAAATGGAAATATAAACGTATATAAATATTTCACTTCCTCGAGTGAGAATTGAACCCACAACCGTCGCGTTACAGTGTTACAGTTGTTATCAAACAAACCAATAGATATTTAACTAATTGATTTACACTGAATGATACAGACTTTTTTACTGTCTAAATGTTTTCTATAGATATTCATTTAGGGATTTTTTGTATAAGCAGTTAAGTTTATTAAAAGCTGTTTAAATTCCCAGTAACTTTAAAAATAAAACAGTTAATGAGTTTGGTTCAACGTTAGTACTCGTATGTAATGATAGGTTATGGTAATGACAGTTTAACTACTTGACGACATTATTTTTTAAAGATGCTGGATAGTTACTTATTGTAAACATATTTTGATATATTTATATTTTCATTTCTAATAAAACTTAGTTATATAAACGTAAACTTTTTAGTGCGTCTTGATTAAAGCGTTCGCATGTTGGCAATCGTAACTTAAAATAATACGAAAATACAAAAAAAATATATATATACCAACCGAATTGAGAACCTTCTCCTTTTTAAAGACGGTCATAGATTAAAAAAAACATTTCTGATTATACGTAGGTATATTTGAATTAACTGTACGTTAAATTTACCTATACATGTAAATAAAAGTCATTACACTTGAATTTCTATGGCTTATTATGAACTGTAAAAAATTATACTAGATGAAACTAGCAGAATGAGTCAGTACCGACTATATTTCTATTGTACAGTTTCTTATCTAACTCAGCTGGTAGATGTGATATTTATAGCTGGTAGATAAAATATTTGTTCATTTCTTTAGCTTTATTCTTTTTGTCATTAATGGATGGGTAACGTAGTGTCCGTTTCCACATTCCGCGCATTTTTTTGGACACTAAGCTTCGATTCGTAGAATTGCATATGCATTCATGCTTCTTTTTAAGAAGAGCATAGAAATGAAAATAATGTAAATGTAACAATTTTCCCGAGCGGGATAGGCGTTTAATCTTTTTAGACCCTCAAAATAAACTGCAATTTAAAACTTTCAACTAAAGGAAACATCTAGTATGTAATGAAAATGCTCTCAAATATCATTGAACCACGGACATATCGTATATTTAATTACCAATTGGCATATGGAGTCAGCTACACAAATAAAATGACATAACAATGCTTACAAAATGGCTTATATCCGGTAATAAAGTTCTTAATTAGTTAATAAGCATTATTCACCCAAGAGAGAACTGAAATAACGTTAGACTAAAGTTTTTAGCAAATTGTAGTATGAAGTATATTTTGCCTTTTATTGGTGGATATATATATATATATATATATATATATATATATATATATATATATATATATATTTATTTATTTATTTATTTATTTAAGCATTAATATTGAAAGTTATTTAAGGATTTTTAGTAATAGTTATCTACCCATACGAGTACAATAAAAGGTGGAAAATGTCTATTACTTTGTGTCACTTTGTTTGCGAGTCACGCAAGAAGTACTGTATGAAAAAAAAATTGGTGCGGTAATAACGTAGAGTCGAGGTTTAGTTCCCGAAAATGGAATGAAAACCAACAAAGTCAAAAAAAAGTGTATGAATTGTGGCCTTAGGAACAATTTAAGGTCTACAGTAACGCATAGGACTATCCTTTTATCCTAGTGATGGGAAAATGGATATGTTATATCTGCCATATTTGTATTTTATAATCTTAACAGACATTTCTTATTAATATAAGTCGATGAGAGCCAATCACAATTGTATCATTATTACTGAAGACAATAATGGAATGGATGCAAAAATTAAAAAAAATACAGCTAGAAAGAGAAAACGAGTGTACTAAGACTCTTAATACCGTTCTAAATATAGTAGATGCATACTTAAAACTAAAAAATATATTGTAATTTACAATCTATACACTATCTATCTATATGTTGCTAACCGTCTCAAGAAGCTGTAAAATTTAACGACAACTATCCTATCACCGTGCACATGTAAAATACATGATGATATACAAGTAAGTATACTTATTTCAAGCAACGCAATATCACAACTTATTACGCAAATCGAAAATTCTTATCGCTAAAAACGTTTTTCTAATATGTAACCACTCGTAAAAACCCAACATCGTTAAATGTTATCAAACCAATATTTACAAAGCATTGAAATTTACGACTCCACGAACATTGGACATCATCTTCCTTAAGGTCGGCGACTACGTCTTATGAATATTCCATCAGTTCGCATTTCCTGATGGACTCAACTCATTGTAGGTCACATAACATCTTGAATTGCTAAAAAACCCAATAGATGCTATATATTTTCGAAGTGACCTCTTCCTTTCGTTTCGCAAGTTCTTGAGGTTTTTGTTTTTGATAAGCATGTAGTCTTCGTTTTGATATGAGCGTATTAAATAGAAAATAGAATGGCTTATTAGTTGATCGTCTTTTCCTATCTCCTGATTAAAATATAAATGGTTTCGTATCGTGTTTTTTTTTTATTTGCATATATTATCATGTCGCAGTGTCTCCCTCTCACATAGCAGGGTAGGCAAAGCTAAGTTGGAAACCTAGTGGTAAGACACTCGGTCGGCCACTCATGTTGAGTGGCGGAACTCAATGCCGCGCTTTTGCCTCTTTCCAAAGTGAGGAAAATGAACTAATATTTCATTTCCTCGAGTACGAATCGAATCCACAACCCGTTGCGCTCACAGTTGCACATACGTACCAGATGAATGTAAAAGATGAGTAAATCAAAAATTTACCAAACTGATAAAAAACATATTTTACAAACAATAATACAAGATAATTCTTAGGCAAAAATGCTTAACTTTACAAGTATCAAACGTCACCTACATTTATTATTATAATTGTAATAGTCACATTAAGCGGAGACTAAAGCGTCGCGTGTAAATGCATCATTAACTAGTACGAGTGTATTTAATGACCTCTAAAGAAATCCGTTTTGAGATTGACAAAGCAAATATTCAAGGTACAGACCGTTAAGTTGGCATAGATAAAAATGTCTGACATCGTTTAGCGTCCGAACGGGGTCTTGAGAAATTTAGAATGAACATATCCAGTTAGCTTCCTGGCGGGCTGCGAGGTGTTGTATCTATTTGTGGTGCGCTCCTTCTATCTCTTTAAAATTATTACATACAAAGAGTTGTAAACAATATTTTTGGTTGAAATTATTTAAATATATTGAGACCGTCGTGGCGCAAGTGCATAGCGTGCCACGTAAGGCGACGGTTGTGAGTTCGATTCCCACTTGGGAGAATGAATTATAGTTTATTAATAACTTTTTTTTTGTTCTAGATGCAAGGCAAAATAGGAGAACTGATTTTCTTAGCATTAGATTCCCTCTGCCTATCCAGCAATACGCGGGATACAGCATGAAAATATATTTCTATTAAGTAAATTTTACTATCCGATACTACTATGCCAAACATCGCAGTTACAATTTTGTAATAACCAACACATTGCATCTGGACTTGTAATTTTATTATAATTATAGCAAGTTAGTTTTTCGGAAGATAAGTATTTTCCACGAACGAAACCTTCGGCTGGACTTGTCCCATAAAATATACTATATGACCTTGGTGTTATCTATTAACGACTTTTGTTTGTGATTTTAACAGCTTTTTTACTGTACACTTATCAGGGATATAATTTTCAACAATATATTTAGTTTTATGATTTTAGAGCTGTAAAAATTATCGTGGTTCGAGTTACTTATCGGTTGTCTCTGTCCTCTAATATAAAATGTTTAATGATGAACGATTTAACAAATAATATATGCGCCATTTATATTAAGGAAAAATTTATGATTTAAATCAATGAATTCAATGTGTTTAAATTTTTTCTGAGAAAACATAAATAATATTGTTTAAAAAAGAACACATACTTTTTCTTATTTTTATCAGGAATATATAACGTATTATAAAAAAGTTGTGATATAGAATTTAAACAAATTATATAGAATTTAAATCAAAGTACTTCATAAATTAAGTAATACACAGATAATAATTAAGTATAAAACCAGTTTAATTCGTCAAATACAAGTGGCGGTTAAATAAATACATCATATATCTGTCTATAATGTAAATTTGCAATAAAATATATGAAAATGCTACCACACAATTATTGAGACAGCTTGTTATTTTATGTCTCTATTTAGATATGGTTTGTTTATTACATTGTTTAAGCTGTAATATTTTCAAATACTTACCGATAAAAGTATTTTATCTTTTTTATATTTAGTACAATATTTATTTAATATTAATGTTATTACAAAGTACAGCAAGTATGTACAAATATATAAATAAAATATTTCCGCGTGTCATTTAAACAATGATTCGAAGCCGCGACCTCTACAGTAACGTCCGAGCGCCAATACAATGGTCGACGATCGAAGGTGACGGCTATAATGAGATAGCTGTACACATCTTTCAGCGGTTGACTTAATAACTAGGAGGTCTACAGCCAAACGACTTGACACAGATACGGACGGCGTGAAATTCCTCTTAGACTAAACAAACATTGTTCAGGCTAACTAATAACTTGAAGTAAAATTTTATTATTTAATAGCGACCCATAATTATTAATTTACTTTCTATTTCTAAATATATCTTAATATCTTTTTAAAAACATATATCTGCACCCAGACAGAAAAATAAAGTCTCAGCCAATTCAATGAAACAATCGTTTATAGGTATTTTATCAAACAAAATTCTGTGAAAATTCTGTTATTACTTTTTTATTTATAAACCTATTGAAATAAAACATAAAACATAAATGTTACGTAAAGCTTGATCAAATACAGCACTGAAAAGTGTAATTGTATCGGTTAAGCCAATTAAGATTAGCAGTTTGACACAGACAAACAGACATTTTTTTATAATAAATAGTTTATATGATTTAACTTTACCATAAAATATTCATCATCATTTTATTCTGAAGACACCGAATCGTGTTCACTGTGCTCAAAAATATACATTTTAATTTGCTTTTTATTTTCATACAATATTTTCGATTATTATATAAATGGGGAGCTTCTGAAACCATTAGGAACGACACGAGAAACATTACTTACGTAATAAAAACTTACATAATTTCAGGCCTCTAAATATTTGAGTATACGTTAAAGTTAGTAAAATATATTGAAATACAATAATAAATGTAGTGATGTAAAAGTCGTCTGTCCCATATAACGAGTATCGGTATCGAGTTCATCTCTGTGACACCATTTACTTTGTTTAAATTCAAGAGGTTTTTGCGAAACGAGAGAATGAATATAAAACTCTAATTTATTATTGTTTGTTCTAGCTTAGTTTCTCAACAGTATTTTCCATAGTACAAACGACTTATATATTTTAATGCTTTAAAATTTTTTAATGCTATATGCACAAACCGGAAATGCAATTTGAAATTTTAAAACTTTAGAACAAAAAAAGATACAAAATACGCAAATTAAGAAATATGCGTATTGAATTATCTTAGTATATAAAATATTATTTTATAATGTTAATTATATTATAATATAGAAACGTAACGATTGGGATTCTATAAAAAATATATATTTTAATGATTATTTGCTTCTCTTGGTCTTGTTGAACAAAGTATAATGGCAGAAAGAATGGAAAATCGTGACCTCTGCCTACTAGTTTTTATATGTCTACTCCAAAATTATATATATATATATATAAAATTTATGAACTTGATTGTCCCTACTTAAGACACTTCATTCAGAAATATATTGAAATAGACTTAAATAGCAAACCCAACCTTGATTTCGCCGAGTACTTTTTAATCTTAAAAGTGATTTTGCTGGTACACTAAAACTCATAATAAGTGGTAAAATTTTCTATATAATCAGTTAAATTAGATAACTAATACACATATAACACACATATTTAAATAAGTATTCATAAATTACTATATACTTGAGTGTTTGTTTATTTACACATAAGAATACAATAAGATAATTTTTGTGAGCATATTAGTCAACTTCCTGTTTAAATCATTAGGTTTTTCTAATTGATAATACGTATATGAATATATTCTATTATTTTATGTTAAAAAAACATCTACATATAAATGTTACGTCGAAATACGGTAGTGGTAGTTAACACCATATAGAATACCAAGATAAATTAATGATATAAACTTCGAAAAGGATAGCTTTATAACAAAATATGTTCTACAATATTCATAATACTGTCAGCCCTTGTATTTATTATCATGCATTTAGGCGAAAATTTGCTCTTGTATAGTTTAATTCGATTATAAGGCCATTGACTGATTGACTATAACCTTTCTGCATTGAAAGAGACAAAAATGAACATTAAACTAGTAAATTTGCACTCACTTTCATTGGCAGTACACAAGTGAATCCTATCACCGTGTATAGATGGAAAACGAAAGTCACTCCAGTATAGACATCCTATAGTTCTGGTTGAGGCGGTGTCGTTTTGTAGGTGAGTATATGTTTTCTAATTATACTATTTAAATATATATATTATATATTTTATATTTATATATATTATTTTCTTTATTAATATAAATTTAATTTTAACTTATATGAAATATTTTTTTAAATGACAATTTATAATAGTATTATTATAATATCTCATATATGGATATTCATATAGAAATATATTTTACATTACGTGTCATTCTTATGTCGAAAACAGTGACGATCCTATCTAAACTAATATAAGCCAATCTTCATAAAATATAAAAAGGAAATGTCAAGTTAAATAATTATATTTATGTTGAACTCGAAATCTTATCTAAACTAACGACAACGAAAACTGTGCAAAGGATTTATTAATTTGGGAGGCAAAGGACTCGGACTCGACACACTTCGCATAAAACTCGTTTAGTGATAACTGATACAGATGACCCAGATAGTGATCCCGTTGTTCGTATTTATCAATTACTTTTAAGTATCAATAACACATTTTTGTAACGAAAGAACGGTAACTTGGATTGTTATATTATATTTACATATATTACATGAGTGCATGCCTTTAAAGCAGAATTATTTTACATGTTTATGATGTAGGACATCCAGACTTTGGATCGAGAATATTCTAAAGACCCCAGAAATATTTAGACATTTTTTTTTTATATATATATTGTATTCAATTAATTATATTGAAAAGCAAAAGTATTTTGTAATTATGTGAAAAGAAATTATAGGCTAAATTTTTGTTCTGTGAAAAATAGTAGTTTTTATCTCCGTCTGTTTTGTTTAAAACAATTTACAAATGACAAAACTTAAATTAAGAAATATAACGGTAAAGTATATTTATTAAAACAATTAATTGTAGCCACTGGTAGACTTTCAAGACTGTGTACGCTTCATTAGAAAGTGTTCAGGATTTTGATCGATAGCGTTTAAAAATAACGGTTTTTTTTCACTCTACGACTTGTCTTGCATGTTAAATGAAATGCACAAGCATTTTTTTGTTTAAAATCAATCTGATATTTCCAATGGTTTGTGCATATGTCAACCTACTTTATTTAAGAACTGACAGATACATGTGAATAACTGATAAGTTGGCCCACATCTAGTTTATCTTTTAAAAAGCTTATTCATGATGAATCATTATAATATATCTTTTGTTATTTTCGTATTTAAATATAATATTGATTAATACGAGGGAAAGTTCACATGTCTTAAAGACTTCATGGATTTTTTTTTTCTACTTTAAACATTTACTTCCTAACATCAAAAATATGCATTATTTTATAAAACATCGTAGGTTCTGTGTCTGTCTGTTTATTAAAACTTAATAGTTCCAAAAGTGGAGAGAATTGGCACATAGATACTTATATTTAAATCTCCGACGAGTACTATAGTAACAAAATATAAGAGAACAGGTTCAATGTAAGTCAAGCATTTAATACCAATCTGACGTGCAAAACGATCCTACTTTCTACCCGCGAATACAATCCCTCAGTTTATTCGACATCAACGCGATCGTAGCCTTGCCCTCTTTGGTTTGTCTCCGTATACGAACGACGTTTACGTTTTGCATATTTTTTTTTGTTCTTTTTCTCTCCATTTGTAAGACTAAAATTTATACTGATGAAAAACCTATATATATATATATATACACCAAGTAGAAGTTTTAAATTAATATTTTTTTAACTAAACAATTATTTTTAACGATTTCGATTTTTAATAACTTTTAAATTTATTTCAGTTAACAACATTTAAAATAAGATATAGCGTTCCATAGAAGTAAAAATATAATAAAATTTTATCTATATATCATATAATATATATTTTATATAGATATAAAATTATTTCTTGTACAGAAATAAAATGAAATGTTTCAATCGCTTCGTAACTCAAGCGTTTATTTGATAATAAAAATATTTATAACATAAAATAGGAATTTAAAAGATAAAACGAATTCAAATAATGCTTTCCAAGTATGCTCTTAGTTCATTTAACGATACAGATAACGTTAATGATGGCGACCTGTCCGTATTGAATGTTAATTACCTTACATATCTCTTGTCTGGCTCGGTGAACTACACTTTCTTAATAAATTGTTATAAAGTAACATTGAATAAAAAATCAGCATCACGCTTTATCCCGCACACAGCAGGTTAGGTAGAGGTAACTTCGTGTGTAACGCTAAACTTGAGAAAATTATACATGCGTAGATATTTATCGCAATAATAATTCTAATTAAAGAATTGCATTACATATTTCTTAACAATCACATATAACGTTTAAATTAATACTTTCACTAGGAAAGTTTATTTACTTTGAAACTATTCTTAGTTTAATTTTGTTATTACTTCAATTTATATTTGAATATGTTTCTACATATCATATACATTGCTCGACCGGTAGTCGTAGCTTAGTGGGTCAAATCGAAATAGCTCTAATTGACCACCATTGACATATCTTGTTGCTGTGTGCTCAGCTGCTACCTGTTACAAAAGAGAACGTTAGAAATTCAATTTCGCAGCTTGTTAAAACTAATGGCTGTGTAAAAAGACAAGTATATATGCGTTATGTTGAGCACGAGTGAATGACTTCGACAATCATAATAGGAAAATCGTTAAAGCGAGAAAACGAAAATATTAATAAATAATAATTGATTCCCCCGAGTCGGGATTGAATCCACGACCGCGATACAGCACCAGTGCCACGACGGGCTCTATAATATATATATATATATATATATATATATTATCACAAAAATAAAAATTACCTATAGTTAATTGTGTAAATAGTTCGTATTGCAAATCTACTTATTCATGTTGCCGGTAATAATTTAAATTTCGTCATTTGAATCGTTTCTAGCTCAAATATAGGCTATAATTAGTTGAGAAGCCTTGACTGTCTGTCTGTCAAGCGATACAAGTGCATTTTTTGGTTGCCAAATCCTAGTACGTCATCGATCTGGGAACCAGTTAGTGCGATATTTTGAATACCGGTTCGAGAGTTACCGGCGGGATGCTACAACCACGCAAATTAAACTGAACTCTATTATGTTTATTTTTAGCATGAAACATGAAATATGAGTGTGCACTACGTACAATCGGTCAAACTAGTGTTGAATATTGTTAATTAAAACTTAGCTTGACAGTAACTTTCAAATTTACGTGAAAGTTATTGTTGTGATAGCTTCGATTACTAGATATGTACATACATTATATATGTATATATAGAACCTTTTGTACAATACAATAGTTGAACAGACCACCTGTTCAAATTACACTCACTTCATCCTGTTATAAGATTGAATTTAAAATCATATTATAAATTCTTCAATAGTATAGGCTTAATTGAGTTTGCGCGTGCGCACATAAAAGACAGTTACTTGATATAAACTTTTGAATTCTGCATGTGTATATTATTTGTAATTTCTGTCACAAAGGTTTAATCATATGGTAGTGTATTCCACGCGTAATGGCAAAATCCTCATGTCGACTACTGAATAATTCATATAATTTGGCAGATAATATGTTTTCTCTATAATTCTCTAGCTATAAATAAGTTTAGCTTTACTATTACACGCACATAACTATCGTCCTATTTATAACTGCGATTACCAACCATACTGTAAATCTGTTTCTATTGTTTATTTCATTATAAATATTTTGTTTTTTTTTTTCAATAAAAAACAATCATAAACGATTTTTTCTATTTTATCTTATCAAATCACAATCTCATTCATTTTGACGATTTATAGATAATAAAATAACTCTCTACAAGATGGAATTAAAGATCTCTGGATCTTTAAGTTATAGTTATGCAACACGTCCACCTTCCACTTTTCCAGTGGACCAATAGTAACTATTTACATGAACCAGAATACACCGGTTATGGCTAGCGTAATTCATACAGGCTATAAAATATTATAATTGCTTTATATACTTCATAAAAGACTATTATATATCAAAATTAAATCAGCTTCACTCTGTATCCCGCAGACAGTAGGGTAGGCAGAGGGAACCTCGGTGTCAAGACACTCCGTTCCCCACTTGCTGCCGAATTCTGGAGGCATTGCGTGTTGAGTGGCAGAACTCAACGCCAGGCGTTGCCTCGAGACCAGAGCGAAGAAAAATAGAAATATAAACGTAAAGAAATATTTCACTTCCTCGAGTGGGAATCGAACCCACAACCGTCTCGTTCACGGGCGGCACCCTTGTGTCACTGCGCCACGAAGGCGACTGGATTTTGTTCTAAAATAATCATATAAAATATTGTCTATTGTTTCGCAAATGTAAACACCGGCTCAAGTATAAAGACCTCAGTGAACTATAAAGACAAGTTGTCACTAGCTTAAACAAATATTTATGAAGTTGTAACTTGCAATGGAAATCGCTGTATGTACATCATTATATGTGTATTATATGAAAGATCACATTAAAAATTTGTTTCATCTCTGTACGATTATTTATCACTTGAGGCCAGTCGTGGCGTAGCACTGGCATGTGACTATCATTTCTTTACTCTGGTGTCGATGCAAAGCGCGACGTTGAGCTTTTATTCAACACACAATGCCTCCTGAATGGAGTGTCTTAATACTGAGTGTCTTAACCCCAATATGTGTGGGATTCAACGTGAAACTAAAAAAACTGGTCTTAAAATTATTAATTAATTATTGATTAATTTAATATTCACAATACAATAAGCTGACAAAAAATTGTCAATTATAAATTATAGCAATCAAAATTATTATTTGTTTATGACAACTTTCATTTTTATTAGTATTAATTATATATTTATGGCCCACCGATTAACTTAAAGGCACGACTAATACTTAGCATTGAATATTATTTAATATAATATATAACATTAAACTAACATCCATAAATGAAGATAATTCCGCAAATTTCAATACTATAATATTTATATAGAAAAATATTAGTTAAGTTAGACTACAGAAATATTATTCATATAAGGATTTAATATGACCCACAGATTGAAATACAAGATGTGTTGTAATGCGCATGCGCACCTTGGAGAGTAAATCTCTTATTTTTATGACTTCCACTTGGCAACTTAGCAGCTAAAGGACAATTGACAAACCTTCACTGTTTATAAGTCATTGTTTATTTTAGGCAAATTAATATTAACATTTTAGATTATCTTTGTTAGAGAGATAAAATCAGCTTCTCTCTGTATCCCACACATAGTAGAGTAGACAGAGGTAACGTAGTGTTAAGACACTCCATTCCCTATTTTCTTAATGATTACGCGCGTTATCCCAACACCAGAGCGAATAAATGAAAATATAAATTAACATAAATATTTTATTCACTCGAGTGGGGATGGAATCCACAACCAGTCGCGTTTACAGTCACACACTTGTGTCCCTGCGCCGCGACTCGCCTCAGAAAGATAAATTGTATAAAAAAAGTAATAATAATAGCCTAATAAATCAAAATTAAGAAATAAACCAGTGCACGTCCTTATAACAAAGTACCTTCAGAAATAAAAATATCAATTCAATAAACGTATTAAAAAAGCAGCTATCTCGTTATATTAGAACTAAAATATTTCTGAATATGTCGAGCGCGGGGGGGTCGTTGGTTTTATAATTGTAATGTTTTTTCATGTTTTGTGCAATGTTTTATTCAATTTAAAGTACGACAAAGAATGTTTATGATTATGTTCTCATATAAGTGATAATTGCGAATAAAACTTCAGAATAAACCCCAAAATCCCAAATAAACAATAATTATATAGATTGCTATTAGGATGCGGGACGCACGTAATTACTGAGGCACTATATTATGTTTCTTAATCGACACGGACACTAAGGTCAATGTAGAATGCCAGGACGAAGGACGAGGTACCAACAACGACTGGTGTCACTATTTTGTTTAGATTCAATGAGGAAAAATTGAAGAATTAATTACGATACGTACAAGATAATGGCCAATTAATATCATGCACGTACAATTATCCTTTTCTTTTTTTTGTATGTATATACCATTGTTTAGTTTTTGTCGTGAACGTTAGATTCTCAAATGGATACGGTAAAGATTTTTTTTTTTCGAATTTGGTGGAAAGAGGGGAACGAAGTTACTTGACACTAGGTTACCTATACCTACACTGCTGTACGCGGAATACAGCAAGAACTGACTTAATGTTTTTTATTATACAATTTTATTCTATATTTTCTACGTAGAAAGTAAGTATTTACATAAGACGGATAAAATAGTGTTGATAAAATTTAAAAACTTGATAAAACTAAAATATCTAGGTTTATATACGAATTAAAAAAGGGTTAAAAAAGTTTAAAATTATCTTTATCTATAGCGTTAATTCGATATACCTACAGATAGTGTTTGAAACTTTTAAGAAATATATAAAAGCAGTGTGAAATAACACTTTGAAAATGTTAGAAATAAAATTACTCTTTTGGGTGCGATTTAACCAATTCAGACCAAAAAAGCTAGCCAAGCTCTAACGATAATATAATTGTTTTAACAGTAAAATTAGAATTATAGTAGCAAGTGAATTAGATAATATCTTCAAATTGGGAAATTTCGTAATTTTTTAATCACATTGATTATAATTTGTAATGTACAAACATGCTTTGTAATGACCATTTAAATACTGTACAGTACTATAAATAAGTACCGATCAAACATGCTTAAAGCTGTAATAAAGTAATATTATTCGGATGTGATTTTACTTTTAGAATAAGAAAACATTTTGACGTCCTATTCTGAGGCACTGCGTATTGAAAGGCGGAACTCAACTCCGTGCGTTGTGTCGTTACCAGAGCGAAAAATTAAAATATTAAATATATATTTTCCTGTAGTGAGAATCAAACCTGTCACACACACGAACAACCTTTTGCGTTCACCAAGACTAGTTTCCTACAAAATATATTATGACGTTTTCATAAAACTGACGTAGGTTTTTATTAATTTGAATTAGTTTTATTACCTGTTAAAATGTTGAACACAATTTACAACTAATTTATCAAAATTAAACGACACAAAGTGATACATGAACAAGAATCGAATGCGAATACAAAGATGAATAACGCCGCAGGAAGTTTTTTCACGAATAATATTTCATTGGAGATGTTTTCAAATTGATTTATATTCATTTAAATATTTAAATATCGTATTCAGTACTACCGAAATAATATTATATAAATTATATATAAAATATGTTCCTATTAAAATAGATGAAGCGATAAGGTGCGGTCACACTATTAGTAACTTGAATTATCTTTTGATCACTCAATTATTACGTATAAAACAAGCCCATGTATTGCTGCGAAAGTATTTATTTAACAATACTACAAAACAGTCGACATGTTGCCGATAATCTTAGTACCTGGCCGTTTCGAAATGTGTATTATCGTTGGCAAGAATCCGTTGAGCACGTTCTACAGATAGATGTTCAAATATATATATATATACATATATATATGTTTTTTTTATATAAAGCAATAAATATTGTAATGGTGAATCTTAAGTAAATATGTACTAGATAAAACAATTTACTCGATTCCTGGACGCTGTCGGTGATAGGCCCTCAAGATTGAAAGTTCACCGTCTAACGAATCGTAATATCGTGTTTTTGTTTTTCCAATCATTTATATTTATTTGTTTATTTGTTCATTATTCGTATCAGAACTAGTATATTTAACCTCATTAATGAAATACCATCATACAGATGTAATAAATATATTATAGATATTTTTAATAAACAAAAAAATTGAAAATAATTTGTGAAGCAGCCGCGTATCGACAAGAGGCGGTCGTCTCGAATGTTTTACATAATTACCCAACAAGTAAAGCGAGCTATATTACCATTATACCACCTATAATGGTTTTTGTATTTTATACCCGTCGCAAGTGAATAATGCACGAACAAAAGAGTCAAACATACGTGTCGAATCGAGAGCTGCTTCTTGCTGTCACATCGATATGGGATTTTAATATGAGATACAAAATTTTGCAGAAAAATATTTCGCCCCGACCATATTTACAAATACCGCCAGAGCTGTTAACCTTAGCACGAAGGGAAGGGCCGAGAACGCCAACGCATATCTGCAAACTTTTGAAAATCGCTGTGCTGAATTGGAAAAAAAAAATACTTACCCTGATATAAATTGAGACAGGTCCAAAAGCTGTTCCTTTGGTGTTTAATTCCGGTAATCACGTATTCGATCACGAAGAGAGAAAGGGTAACACTCGCGTGTGGTTGAGCGGTGGCGATCAGCGGGAATGTGATGTTAGCGGTCGCGGCTCGTGGTAGCAACTGAAGGCCGCGCGGCGGGGGGCCACTTTATGTGCGCGAGCGCACCCTGCATCGCCTACGCTCCGGTGGATCTTCGCGAAAACCTGACGCGGTGGTTTTCAGATATATTCTTTGTTTTTTTTTTGTTCTTTCATTGTCCAACCCCAGGGCAATTGGATAGTATTGTTTTACTGTATTTTATACAATATATTAAATTTATTTTTGTAAATAAATATATATATGCAAGATGATTAAAAGTATACTTTCTAATTTTATTTTGTGCTTACTTTTGAATGTTTGATAATTTTGTTCTTAATGCTACATGTGCATAATATATTCAAATCACAAAAAATAACATAAAGCGAGTTATTAAAAGTTGTTTTATTCAAAACCTCAAAATAATTTAATAATAACACCTATTGAATCTAGATTAATTATAGCATAATCTATGACTGATAACTGTTACATACTGGATCTAACTATTTCGACCAGACTGCGTGACACAAAGGAGGGTAGTGCGTTTATAAGTCTATATATTATATTGTATGTTTACTGTCAATGTTGTCGGAGACAAATAAACACAAGTGTCTTATATATAAAAGAAAACAAACAATTTCCTATATAAATGTTTATTTCTGTTAAATGGATGAAGTGAGCCTTATTAAAACATGGCCAGTAGTTTATCGTATGTACTAATCTTCGCCCGGCCATTACGTAGGTAGTTGACGATTTTATAATAACATCTTAATGCATATATCTTATAATAGTTCATAATGCTATAATATCTTATCGTTTTTTACCCTGAACGTTGTTTCTTTTTTATAATTAAATCCAATTAATAAATTCGTTCCATTTTATAATATTAAAAAATTTTATCTGTTTCATAATCCAAGTTCAATCCAGTTTTCCTCAAGGCTGGTGAATAGACCTATGGTTTGTTATCTAGCTTGAAAAAAAAGCCTTTTAAATATTCATAAAATATACATTTGAATTAATTTTAAAATTAAAGTTTACAGATAGTGTCCAACCAAATTGAGGATATAAGAGAACTTGTTCTATTCAAATGTATATTCTCCGAAATAGTTACGTTTATCTTCTCCATCCGTTATAATGAATATATATTTAATTTTTATAAAGTACATTGATATTGCTTAATAAAAAGGATGAAATGATAAGACATCTATATTTATTTATTAATTTTTCATTTATTTATGTAGCACACAAGAAAGAAAGTACAGAAAACATATATAAACAGAAAGAATGTGTACAACGGATAACTTATCTCTAATAGAGATCTATAACAGAAACCCTTGAATGTAGGAGATGTTAAGAGAAACGATTCGGGTGCGGTATTTAAATATTACATTAATTATGATAAATCTACATACAAATAAACTTAATATTAGTCAACATAACTATATCTACATAAATATATAAAAACACTGTACTTATATAAACATACAATACTATATATATTTATACCATACAAAATAACGAAAAAGGACAAAGCGATATACTAAAAATTTTAATCTAAATTAAGAAAATATCGTTTTAGTCTGATTTTAAAAGTATTAAGAGACGATTTGTCAGCCATTATGGAGTCAGGAACTATTTATACATGTCAGTAACCGTGCATCGTAAAAGTTTCAAATATGAGAAGTAAATTAGTATAGTAACATTATAGAAATATTACATACTCGTATCGTATACATTAATATACTTTCGTTGTTAAATAGGAAGTAAGAATCTTTTTTTATGCTGGGAAATCCATTTTACGCTTACCACTTACCACTTGTGTGCAAACCAGAAGTGCCGTACAAAGGAACGGTACTATGGGGCTCAAATACGGCTTCGTCTGCTCTTCTGAGCTCCATAACAATAAGCTGGAGAAAAGTACAGATAGGGCGTCCGACACCTGGACGCCGAGAAGTTAGTAGAAGAAGATTTTTCCCTCAAAGTTCAGGTTATTCGACTTCGCCTCCTGAAGTAAGAACCTATTATGAGTCGGAATAACTTTTAATTATTTTTTTTGTACATATTTATGTTAGTGTCATTTTAATATGTAATTGAAGTTATGCCAATTTTATATATTTATATACATATTACTATTTCCCAATGTTCTATAATATTTAGAGTTGTTGTTTTCATTTTATGAAATGTTAGGTGTAGGGTAGGGAGTTTAGTGTAGTCCAAACACCTGTACTCTGTAACCTTAAAAATGACATACCTAGAGATGCATGTATAGCTCTAAGCCGAATTTAAGAAGTACTAATATGTTACTTAACTTAACTTAGCTTCACGCTTTATCCCTAGCGGGTTAGTCAGAGAGAACGCATCTAAAAGAGACAAAATAAAAGATCCCAATGATCACTTTACAGGCTTCTGGAAAAGTACAATTAATTTCTTGATGACTAACTCTTAAAATGGAGACAAAACAAATTAGTCACTACATATTGTTGTCACAAATTGTTCAGAGACGTGTGCTTATCTTCCAGTTTTCATGGTTACACAATAATTATTTATAGAAATATCAATTTCAAACATACCTGAATCACACACATTTTATATTAATTTTTTTATTTTATTTATTATATAAAACAAACATTGTAAACAAAAATTATATTTTTAGAGAGTAAATAAAGAAGGCATAGTTAATAGAGAAAATAATATATGTATTTAAAAATATTTAGTACGGGTAATTAATTATCCTAGTATAGTTCGCGAAGTGTAAGCTGAGCTTTGCTTTAGTGTGTGTGCCTATAGTGTAGATGTGACGTTGGCCGTCAATCGCATCCCTTAACTGGCCTAAACTTGTATATATCTATATTGTATTCTCATTTTTTTATTTATATATATAATATACATACATAATACACTCAAAAATTTTCTAAAAATAAAATAATGAAAATCAATGTGTTTTCTTCTTAAGATTGCAAATATTTCATGATTATGGGGTTAAAAATTATTAAAAGTGAAAAACATTTTTAAAAAATATAAAAATTATTATTTATTTTCACTTTCATCGATGTCTATCACTAATAAATAATTTAGGTATCTCGGGATCGGAAATATGACTGGAGGGACTGATGATAAATATTATCAAGATTATAATAAAATAATAAAATCCGAGGCACTCCTTAAAAGGTAAGTATTCCACGCGACATATGTTTTATAGCACTGTGCGATGTCTCATTTTGGCGGAGAGAATTTACGCTGAGTTTTAGTGGGTGGGATCGGTTTCACCGTGGAGTCCCACAGTACTGCTTATCCATATGAGCGCTCTGCGTAAATGTATTTCCCAGTGAGAAGAAAAAGTGTTGTGTCTTGTGTTGACATATTTTATGACAATAGCATAAGCTCATAGCAGCTTAAGCTTAGAAAAATATTGAGGCTATCATTATCACAATATTTAATACAAAATATAAGAGTCTGGAAATGTCATGTAAATAATATTAAGGGCATAGAAATACGAAAAACTAACTAGTTAACACGTAAATAAAAGCTTAAGAACGGAAAAAATATAAATATCTCAATAAAATACATTAGTAACACGATCTTTTATTATTGGAATTTAATGATTCAAATTTATTACCATTTCTAAGAATGATAGCGAGCTAAAGAAAGTTCCAAGTATTAGATTTGATAAACATATTTTGATATTTTGTTACATTGACAAGCCGTGTGGTCCCGGCTCAGAATAAGATCACCCTGGTACTGTCGTAAGAGGCGACTAAAGTACGTGTGGTAGAGTCACGTCGCCAGTAATGGCAACACGCATGGGCAGACTCGACCGGATTTAATACCACCCCCGGCATTTAAAACCGGCGTGAAGTAGTGGCTCTTGCCACTGCGTTTCGCATTAGGTAATGCCGGGCCCCGGTGCCTAACATCCTCCACCTTAAAAGGCTGGCAACGCACCTGTAGCTCCTCTGGTGTTGCATGGGGTCGTGGGCGGCGGTGATCACTTACCATCAGGTGACCTGAACGCTCGTTTGCCTTGTCCTCTCTCATAAAAAAAAAAAAAAAAAACATTGACAAACAGCGCAGAAACTAGCAGTCAGCAGTCAGCAGTCTGCAGATAATCCTACAGGATATAGAATTACAATTAACGTTGACTTGCCAGTATCTATTTGCAGAAAGAAATACATATTGTATAGATAATATACATATATATATTTAAATTGCGTTGTTAACGTACAGAAGTGGCACATTTTTCTTAACAACACCATTTCACACAAATTTTCGTATTTTTCCCAAAGACAGACTTACACTGACTTAACTATAGCAGATAACCTTATCTTAATAACATAAAAGGTTGAGGCCGTCGTGGCGTAATTTATATTTTCAATTCTTCGCTCCGACACGAAGGCTTAATTGTCAGAGTGTCTTGACACTGGATTCTTCTATCTATGCTCCCTATCCCTGCTATGTGTAATCCGCAGGGCAGCTTGTGGTGACCTGTGTAATGCAAGCTTTTCAAAAGACCGGGTTCTTTGGACCGCAATAAAACACTTAAATCTCTAAATTGAATTACATTGGTTTTTGGTTAACTAAAAACATACAAATTAAATATTTTATATATGAATATTGAAATAAAATTATGCAATATGTTACTATTAAACAATAACTTGTATTGTCACAGGATTGATTACTTATGGGAATAGCTGATATATGTGTTTCAAAATTCAACTAGTAATTACTTTACTATAAGTGTACATTTCCTATACAAGCTGAATAAAAGACAAATTATAAGTTTATAATAATGAAAAGATAAATTATAATAGATTCTAGAACGTTGTATGTATTAAATCCGATAAAAAAAATTAACAACTGTAGACATTTTTCTATATTAGAGACAGTTTTTCAAAAATTGTTGCGATCTGTTCTCATCAACTATAGAAAAATAACTAAAGAAATATAGATTGTGCTCAACTATACACTTTAATTATCCTAAGGAAATTTATTAAACACAATATATATTAGTATTCTAAAAACATTTTTGATGATTGATTTTTAGCAGGCTTGATAACCTAGAGACTATTTATTATTCGAGGCCGTCGTAGTATACGGGCACAAGCGTGCAACGTTTCAAAGGGGAAGGAAAGTATTTATAGAGAACGGAGGTTCGGAGGAACGGAGGAACGGAGGAACAGTAGGTTTCCAGGTTTGCTCTTTCCAGGTTCCTTGCAGGAACCCTCCATCTGCGCCCACTCACACCTGCGAGTTATACCAGGCGCGTCGTGACGACCGCTCTGCTACTGTATTCTAAAACAATGATATATTTCAAAATATCCATTATATATATGTTTATTTTTTGTAGTTTGAAAAACATAAAATATATACGTACGTAACTGTTTTTATGTTTATAGAAGATAGATAGATATCGCAAACATAAAAAGAGAAACAATTCCATCGTACAACGTTGTTGCGTAGCTATAACAGTTGCCATTAAATATTTATTTAAATGTATATATCTGTTTCGCTGGTGTCAAGGCAAAGCGCAGCGTTGAGTTTCGCCACTGAACACGCAAACCCTCCAGAGTTCGGAGGAAAGTGGAAAACAGAGTGTCTCAACACTAGATCTACCACCCCGCTGTGTTAAGGATGTGATGCCGATAAAAAAAAATAACAGCTTCCATAACTCATACCCGTCGAGTTCTTTAATATATTTTTTTAGTATTTTTTTTATAACAAAATAGAGATATCTAACACAAAATCATTTTTTGTAACGAAACCGGTAGTTCCAAGCATACTCTTCCACTTTATAATATTAGTGTGAATACTCGTACAAATATAATAAACCTGAGTAAATCACACGTCGCTATAGTCGTGGCTCTATAAAAAATCATCTGACTGTGAACTCGATGGGTGTTGGTTCAATCTTCACTTGGGGTTTTTCCCACTTTGGTTAAGCAAAGCGCGTAATGTCTTAAAACGAAAAACGCAGACCGTAACGTCTTGACACTACATTCTTTTTTGTTTCTATGCAATGAGGGTTATAAAAAGTTAAAAAAAAATTTTGAGCCTTTAATGTGACCTATATTATATAAGAGGTACATATCGACGCCAGAAAGCAATTTTGTCGTATCTCAAAAGAAAACTCTTTTGAGATCAGGCGTCGATATATACGTGCAGGCATACATAATTATTGTACAACATAAATCCATAAATTTATTGAATCATTCACTTTAAATTTCGTAGATCCAGTATTACGTGAATATATAATATGATTATTCCTTACATTGTATTGCAGAACGTTTACAGCCCATTTACAAGGCAATAAAATATTATCAGCTATGCAGTTATAAACCAAGCATCATGAATGTAACTAAATACGCGCTACTAAGCGTTAAATAAGTTTATAATAATAATAATTATTATTATTATTATTCTATTCTTCGTGCTTTCTACATTATATGATTATAAATGAGTATGACTTTTTTATGTTTTCAGTAACTTGTTCAGATATGTGATTCAATTAAGTTCAATTTTTGGGGGGGTTGTTTTTACACTTTTACAACGCTTATTACGGTATGTTAATGTGTTCAATTTGCACTTGGATTTTGCAATTTGCGGCGTTGAGTTCCGCCACACAACACGCAATAATTCATTATTCATTAGAAATAATTCTTTGCCAATATAATGTCTGTAAAAATTTTGCAGCTTAAGATTTTCGCATCTGTGTGTCTGTATGAGGTCTCCTTACAATAATACCTACTCAAGCACTTAGCCACTAACGTGACACAGCCTATGTTCAGATCAATTATGTAACTTGAGCTTGATGTTCATTTTTTAACTTGTTACAAATATATAAAAACTCTAAAAGTTACATTTATATTATATGTAGATATTACACAGTTAAAAAGAAACTAATGCTATAAAATATATTAATCAAAAAAATATATAAAAACTATTAAAAGAAGCTAAATTTTGGAATTTTGATAAATAAATTAAAGTAATAAAATCTTTTTCTGTATAAATTATTTTTAAAATTATTGAAATAAAATAATATCTATTGTTATGAATAAAATTGAGAAAACAATATTATATTTATTAAGTGAATAAATATTTAGAGCTGTCGTGGCGCAGCGGCACAAGCGTGTGACTGTAAACACAACGGCGGAGGGTTCGATTCCCACATGGATGACTAAGTTATTATTTATTAATATTTTCATTTCTTCTCTCTGGTAACAAAGAAAAGGGTGACATTGAGTTCCGCGCAACTCACTAAACTACTAGACTAAACCAGCCTCACGCTGTGTCCCTAGCGGGGTAGTCAGAGAGAACGGAGCGCCAAACGCTACGGTATCTGCATACCTCGTTCGTCTCGTCCACTGTCATCAACCTCAGCCTCACCTTCATACATGCCCTCCAGGGAGTCTTCCTGCTTTTTACGTAACCTTCCTTCAGCATCTTTATTCTCTACTGAACATACTTCCCAAATAATCCCCTTCATTTGTTCTAATATCTTACCAATTACACTGATCTTGCATGCAACTCAATATGCCTCAAAAATTTTGCGGTGAAACGGGAACGGAGTGTATTAAAATTAGGTTCCCGCTGTCTAACCTGCGGGATACAGCGTGAAGGTGAAGAAAATGAATATAACTCACTTGTTAAGCTAAAGTAAGCAAATAACTAAAAAGTGTATTGCGCACAACACGCAAATGGTACTCAGAAACTGCACGATTTCCGCATATTTGTGGATCGCTCTCGCGGCTAGATTGTATTGAATAATAACTAGACAGGCTTTATGTTCACGCTTTTATAAAAATGTAGTCCTTGCTTGCTTGCTTGCTTATTATGTAAACTATATTTGTGATAGATTACTACTGAGAATTGTAGTAATTATATTACGATCAATATGTTCAACAGACAGATATTTATATTTACCTGGAATCTAAAGTGAAATGAGGCAGTCTATGCGGTGGTGCGAGTTCTCCAAACGCACTACAGGAAATATTATGAATAATTAAAAAAAATTAAAAGATATGAATAATATAAAGACAGAAAAGTACTTATATAATGTTAAAATAGAAAGAATATAATAATAGAAAGCTGGAAATAAGTAGCATATATATTTAATACCTATAATATTGATTCAAGGTCAAGGCCATTGTGTCACAGTATATAACTTGAAACGCGATGGTTTTGGGTTTAATTTTTCACTCAGGGGAACCAGACTAAGCAAAGCGCTAAGTTTCGTCACAGAAATAAGTGACTTTATAATAGGTTCAGAATACATTCGCTTGATACTTTTTAATAAATAAATGCAATAATTATTATATATGTATATATATATATATATATATATATATATATAAACACATGTCTGTTCGTGTTTGTCTGTTCGCTATTGACTCCAAAACGGAAGAGTCAATTGGCGTGGAAATTCGAAGAAGTGTTCCCTGGCTTCCCGGGATGCTTATAGGCTAGATAGATCCGGAATCCAGAAGCGGATTTTCTTTAATTTTAGTTTTTTTTTCCCGCTAGGCCAACAGGTGACTGCACCAAACTTCGCGCGCGAGCAACGCGAGCGGGCTCAGCTAATATTATATAAAAATACTTACTCTATAGATACCTACAACTTAATACGATTTCTAATATTGAAGTGTATATGTGTGTAAGAATCTTATTTCAGTAAACTTCTTATAATAGAGAAGAAATTAATTTATAAACATATTATATTTTACTACATTATAGCATTTTTTTAAATTCTTTTGTCTATGTTTATCTGAACAGCTACAGTCTCAAAAAGGAGTGAGTACAAAAAGACGACTAATAGCAAAATTCTAGTGCTTACTGGAATTACATTAACTTTTAAATATAACCCAGCCTGTGGGTAAAAAATTGTCCAGTGGAACCGCGAGCTTTAATAACATCTCGAGCAAACATATATTAGTAAGTGGAGAATTATGCATTAATTGATTATTTAATATAGCATAATTGATTCAACTCATTTCACAATTATGTGTTTTTTTTTTGGGAATATGGTGTCGACAGCACTTAAATTGACTTTTAGGGGATTTTACAATCGAGACAAAATAACTATTGGGCAAATTGACGCGTAGAATACGCCTTAGCCATAGTAACGTATATATTTATTAGAAGTATTTTTATGCAGTATTTATAAAAAATAATGACATTATGCACTCCTCCTCCTTGTGAAAACTATAACTGTACCAAATTTGCAACTTTTCCGTCAGTACTATTTTGAATGACACGACTGACCTTGAATTTCTTTTATTAATTAAGTATTATTTATTATTATCAATTTTCTCATGTCCGTTATATATTTTGTTATTATCATAACAAAAATCTAGTTTCACATGTCTTTAGCCGTAGCCGTAGGCCGTCGTGGCGCAGTGGCACAAGGGTGTCGCGCGTAAACGCAACGGTTGTGGGTTCAATTCCCACTCGAGGAAGTGAAATATTCTTTTAAGTTTATATTTCCATTTTTCTTCGCTTTGGTGTTGAGGCAAAGCGCGGCGCTGAGTTCTGCCACTCAACACGCAATGCCTCCAGAATTCGGCAGAAAGTGGGGAACGGAGTGTCTTAACACCGAGGTTCCCTCTGCCTACCTGTGCTGGGTGCGGGATACAGGGATTATTAAATTAATATTACATATTATGTTCTTTATAAATTAAAAATTCAAATTTAATTTTAATTGTAATTGGCTTTGCACATGGCTCGCTATAAGAATTCGGCTTATATTATAACATAGTAATATAATAAAATTCTTCCTGTCTGTAATTCCGCACCAGTCACCAACACCGCAATGTCCCATATATAAGTAAGACACATACACCCACTAAGAAGAGATTTTGAAAATTTTTTACCCTAAAGGGGTGAAATAACGGTTGAAAGTTTGTATGGAAAAATCTTTAAATCGGCACCGGTCTTAATATAATTTGAAATTCAGACTATAAAATATTTCATTCAACACGTCATGGTTTTTTTAATACTTTTATTTCGTATATAGACTAGAGACATAACATGTATTTACTATATATATAGACTCCATTAAAGTAATTGGGAAGTTAAATCAAATAGAAGGGGAAAAGAGGAATATAAGTACCTGCATTTTTTTTTCCAGCTTTAATCTGTATCCCGCATGCAGCAGGGTAGGCAGAGGCAGGGAGAATGAATGAAATACTTCAGGAGGGTGTCGATAATTTTGACATCAACCTAAGGTGTTAGGTATAGAGAGAGCCCTTACGATCCTATACGATGCTGCTGCCCTAGGAAGCGACACTCGTCCTTTTACACGATACGGAGTGTTCAGCGCCCGGCCTTGGTATATTGCTCACTAAAGCCTTGCTAAATTACGAAATAACCTATATTAATACTGTACACCATAAATTATTTAAGATATAATAGATTTATAAAAAGAAATTCAGATTTTTTCACATTTTAGTTATAATAAAAATATAACATAAGGTTATTGAACGTCAATACTGTACCAGCCTGGGAATAAAAAAACCCAAATCTGAGAAGTAGCAAACAACTAAGCGAAGGTTTTATTATATTATTTTTCTTATTACTTAATATCGTGCTGTCTATCAGCATAAAAATATAAAACTTTAATAATTATATCTATACCAGCGGGTTTGGGCGGCTTCGCCCGCTTGAACTATACGAATATTTAATAAATATATTAATGAAAATATTTTCAACTTGATGGAGGTGATTTCTAAAAAATCATGAAGCACATGATCAATAAAATATTTTAAGATTCTAAAATTTCAAATATTATCAAAATCGGCAGCTATTTAAGATTTTGTCATACAAATTTTAAACCCCTATAGGGTTGATGTTTTTCAAAATGTTCACCAGCGGCTACAACTGTGCGTGCGACGAGAGGTATAGACATCTCAGTCAGTCGGTCAGTTCACTATGAATATAATGACTTATACTTTTCATAAGTAACATAGAGGTCCACAATAGAGGTTACGCTGTATGATAAGACACTCCGCTACCCACTTTCCGTCGATTTCTGTAGGCATTGTGTGTTGAGTGGCGGAACTCAACGCAGCGCTTTGCCTCGACGTCACAGCGATCACACGCTTGTACCCCTGCCTCACGACACCCTCTCTGGTCTGGCCTCATCACATTAACATTATAAGAATAAACCAATTGAAAGTTGATCATGACAGATCTACGTTTTACGAGATAACCCTTTTTGCATGTCCTTTGCAGTGCCTTTATGATTGAACAATGGCCAATAAGACTTACGGTTAAGTTACGCCAAACCTTTTATGTTTCCATATATATATATATATCTTTTCTTTCTGCTTCACGCTGTATCCCGCGCACAGCAGTGTAGACAGAGGGAATCTCGGTGTTAAGACACTCCGCTGCCCACTTTCTGCCGAATTCTGGAGGCATTGCGTGGTTGAGTGGCAGAACTCAACGCCGCGCTTTGACTCGACTATAAACGTAAATAAATATTTCACTTCAGAAACATTTTCACTTTAGAAATCATAAGTAAAATATATGCAATATTAAACAAATAATTCATAATTAGAAATAAATAAAATTCATTTAAGCGGGCGAAGCCGCAAGGTGGTCGGTAGTCGCGTATAAAGTTTTAATGGTTTATTCTTTTATCTGTTTAGATGTACGCGTTTCTCTTTGTCTACCGACCGACTAAACTTTTTTTTGTTTACAAACTAAGTACTGCTACTATATGTAGGTAATTTTAAACATGTAAAAATTGCACAGTTGAGATTCACATAGATTTCACAGTTAGATATTAAAATGGCTTTTCGTTTGAATCATCCCCTTTCCGGTAAATTTAATCGCTTAAAATGTTGATATTTATTTGTTGTTTTATAAAAATATGAGTGTTTATTAAACTATTGTGTTTTTTTTAAGTAATCACATCCAAAAACTATTGGCGTCTGAACCATACGTCGCCATTGTTGCACCTGGAGTATCATCCTCATAAATTAGCAGAATACGCATGGCAAGTACGTGAAAAAGTCGCAGAAGACATTCCTACATACACATTATTTGAAGTCGCCTTCGAAGAACTGCCATATCTGAAATATTTTGAAGAAGATGCAAGCGCTTTAATGGTAAAATACTTTTTATATAGTGTTAAGGATAATATTTAGATTAGAATTATTGACTGCATATTTTTGCTACATTGATGCATCTGCATAATGTACGTTTTTTATTTCATTTTCAGATTACAGTATACGAATGGACAACAAGGAACGAAAAGGAAGTTGTGTACACGGCCATATTTATGTCGTGGGGCTACTGTCCAAAATTCAGTAACGCAATACATCTACCGTACTTTTTAGAACGTGAAGACAATAAAATTGGTAGAACGGTTAAAACAAGCTTACAAACAATATTTAAATGCAATATTCAATTGTACAACATAGTGAAGGTAATTAATATATAATATTGTTTGAGTCCCATTACATAATTTTTGTCACTAAATATAAGTTATATCATGTCCTCATGTGGCTCAATTGGACATTGTGTGACTGTAAATGTGGTGGTGGTAGGTTCAATCCCTGCTTGTGACTGGTGGTGTTAAAATTATTTTTGTTATTCTTTTCTGATCTCTGAATCTAATTGCTATTTTAACATTTATATTTATTTCTATCTACCCTGGAAGTAGTATAAAGTTGATTTTCTAAATCATTATATTTTAACCGTTTGTGTAAAAATAGAATGTTTTTTTTTTCATTTATTTGTGTACCACACAAGAAAGAAAGTACAGAAAACATATAAAAACAGAAAGAATGTGTACAATGAATAACTTATCTCTCATAGAGATCTTTACCAGTAACCCTTGAATATAGATGTTAAGAGAAACGATTCGGGTGCGGTATTTAAATATTACATTAATAATGATAAATTTACATACAAGCATATTTAATATTAGTCAACATAACTATACCTTCATAAATATATAAAAACACTATACTTATATAAACATTAATAACAAAATATTAACAAAATTATACATATATACAATCACATAGTTAAACATAAAAAAACAAAATTAAAGTACAAAACTAAAATTCTAATCAAATATAAGAAAATGTTTATTTTTATCCATATTTTTTTTCACAATATATTCTAAATATAGATTATTTTACTTTTCCACTGTGTTATATAAATAATTATAGAGTCAATGAAGCTTACAAACAATGAATTAAGTGAAGTTTTTAATAAAAGAATGGCAGAGTTCCAGCAAAATCTTTAAAGTTCATCCATTCCTGTGGTGAGCCCTACAACATCAAATATTGCAACTCAGTTTGCCGTATTCAGAATTTTTGTTTTAACTGCTCCGGATAGCCTCCACAAACACTTGAGCTTCTTACTAACAAATGTGATTAGTGCCTTGGAGAAGAGGTCAAGGAGGAAAATTATCTTGATGCAAGGTATACCGGAGAGCAAAAATGAACAAGTAGCTTCAGTTGCTGCTAAAGTATTTTCTGATCATATTGCCTGATATCAAAGCAAATAATTTTATTCACTGTCATCGTTTAGGTCGTAGAAATAACAATAAGTATGGGACTGTGCTGATGCTACATCCAAAAATAAGATTTAGTTTGTTAAAACTGGCGTCAAGAAAACTGGCATCACTATGTCAGAGTTGTTAATTTAGGATAGGCATAAGGCATTTGTGTTGGCTCACCAACGCTATGGTATTAATATATACTGGACCAAAGATGGTAACAAATGTTATTGGAGATGACGGATCCCGAAGATGTATTACTTCTGTGGCTGCAGTGGATGCTGTACCGTCTACTACTATTCTGCCAAATCCCAGTCATAAGGATAGCAAGGTCTCATAAATTAGCCCCAAGAGAGTGGTGAAAAAGTAAAGATAATGTTCACTGGTTGTGTGTATTTATTTCTCACTAATTATGTTTGAGAAGTGAATACTCATTACAAATGTTTTACTACTTCTTTAGCTTATAAAATATTCTTTGATATATAATCCATCTTCATTTAAATAATGTGGCTTACTCTATTTATGTTTGATTGTGGTAGTTTGTATTAAATCTTCATTTATTTAAATATATTTGCTATTTATTAATTATTTTTTAACTTGGAATCTTAATTTGACGGAACAGTTTCTTGTTTTTGCTATTATTGCTGTCATGTTGACAGGTGACTGTTGGTGACGGTTACAGAGTACAAATTAATTTATTTGCATGATAATATTGTTTTATGATGTCATAATTGTGGGATTTTTTTTCCTAGTGTATATATATTATGTACACATCAGTTATAATGTTTCTTCCCATCGATGATCATATGTATAGGTGTTTATATTGTTCAGTCTTTATGTTTCGATTTACCACTAAAAGTCCAAAGTAATGAGTTCGTGTTATATGTTAAATTTATCATGTTTAATATATGCCTTACCTACTACCTTACTATATATGCCAAACTTTGGAAATTTACTTCGAGCACAAGGAACAAAATAACGTAAGTATGTCAGCGTGGAATGGAACGCAGTATACTGAATTTAAGGAAATCACATAAAATAATACATAGAAAAGTAAAAAAATATTACTAAAGCGACTGACGCGCTAAACTATTCACTAACTATTCACTCTTGGACAAAAATTACTCAAAATAGGGAACATTGGCAAGCATTCACCTGAAAAGGGGTTCTTGAAAACTTGTTTACAAAAAAAACAAAAGCTACGTATTCTTTTTTGCATATTCATTTTATTTTAGCAAGAAAGAAAAGGCTTTTTAATTTATTTTTCATTTTATTTATTTCGTAGTTTATCCTTATATATTTAATGTTATGTATTCATTTTTACACACGTTTAAGTATGTATGTATATATGCGTAAGTATGTGTTTTATGTTAGTTTGTTATATATCATTTATTTATTTTATCTCTATATAGAGTTTTGTTAAATAAAATTTGCAACGAGCCTCAGTAATATTTCAAAGGTTGCCTGGTAGAGATTGCTTAAAGCAATAAGACCGGCTTTGCATACGTGTTTTTCTTTTTTTTATTTATGTGTTCTTTTTATATTTTTCATGGTTTTATGCGTACAGTAAATTATATTCTATTCTTTTCTATTTACCTAATCTTGTTTCTTAAATTGTTGTTCCAGTTTCATATCCTTGACTTCTACTATGCGTTTTTGGATAATGATCGCTCAAACAGTGCAGATCCAATTGTTCTGAGTTATTTGATTGGTGATATGAACATGGTAGACTTAACCTTTAAAAAAGGAGAAATGGTCAATCTTTGGAACAAGTGAGAAAATACTTTAACACAAATAATTTTATTTTTTTTCAACTGTACACTGTATTCCGTATGTAGCAAAAAGTGCAGAACTCGAAGCCGCGCTTTGCCCTGGTACCAGAGTGACGAAAATGGAAATGTTAAATGTTTCACTTTCCCGAGTGGGTATCAAACCCACCCACTACCGTCGCATCTCAGCTCTCACTTGTGCCACTGTAGCACGACAGCCTCATTTATTCATTATCTGTCAGATATTTTATAATGTTCACTGACTGACAAATGACAAAGTTTGTGTTATTGTAATAACATTTGTGTGTTTTATAACTTAAGTTTATAAGTAGATGATCCGTACTTCACTCACTGAAGTCACTTCTCAACTTTATCATACCTTGTTTTTTATTATCTAGATTATTTTTAAAATAATTTCATTGATAATTCAATATAACACTTTTTTTCCAGTACCAAATCAGTTTATGGAAATATAGTACAATCCAAATTAACGACATATCGACTAATGATAACTCCAGTGTACCAGCAGCACTTCTTAGATGTAAATTTATTTGATTTTTGGCGAATATCATTTGGAGACGGTTACATCAGACAAGACGGAGTCTTCAATATGCACACAACAGTTCTGGCACATGTCATGTTCGTTACGTTAAACAAAATAATGTTTAACAGGTGTTTTAGCCGTGACTTGTAATCTTATTCTTTACTACTAGTAAAATTTTGTTTTTTATAAAAATATTTCTTTTTATTATAATGTTAATGTATGTTTAATAAGAATTGTTCCATTAATACACATTATAAAAGTGTGTATTTGACAAAATTATCCATTTTTTTGGTTTCACGAGACCAGTTGTGGCGCAGAGGCGCAAAGTGTGACCGTTAAACCGACTAGTTATGGGTTCGATCCCCACTCGAGAAGAGGTAATATATATTTAAATTTTCCATATCTTTGCTCTGGTGTCGAGGCAAAATGTGACTTTGAGTTCTGCCACTCAACACGTAATGCCTCCAGAATTTAGCGGAAGGTGGAGAACGGAGTTGTTTTACACTATGGACGTATTTGTCCAGATGTAATCTGTCGTATCACTGACCAGTACGTGACGGATTACATCGTATGGATATTCCATATAAATAAAAAATAATTACGCGTCTATGTTTTATATTATATTTAGATTAATTAATCATCAATTTTTTCCCTAACAAAAATTAAATAATATGATACAAATATTCCTATATTTCTAACAGGTAAAGCTTTAACCTAAGAATATTTACTTTACAAAAGCTATTATTTTTATAGAAATTGGTCGAAGCGATTCCCAAACAACTACAAGGGATCTTGTGTTCGATTCCTAGAGTCGGGCAAGGTATTAATTATTATCAGTTTTCGAAAATTTCAATAGTATCAATTAAAATAATATAAAAACGTGATGTTATGAATAGTATAAGGTTAAAGGGGGACCATCGTGCCGCGAGCGCCGCTCATAAAAAAGGCGCCAAATAGTCCACAAAATTATTTATATATATATATATATATATATATATATATATGAAATCAAGTACTAATATATTTATGTTTACAAATAGCGTTCTGAACATGCTTGTTATTATGTAATTTCGCATAGGATATAGGATATTTATCTCAAACTAAATACACACGGAAAAAACAATTTTTATTATAGATTTTAATATAGAAAAAATAACATAATAATAAAACCATCGCAATATGTTGTGTAACATTAAAAGTTTCCCTTCGCCAACCTTCCTGTAGCAATCATTCAAGGAATATCTCATCAAGTGTCTGGTTATATTCAGATTTGACCGGTAACTGACCGGCTCATCCTCGACCGACACGCCACCGCAATTGATTAAATTAAACGGATTATTATATAGCCATGACTCAAAGGTTGCGATTCGATGACAATTGCTCTTGATGTTCGATTTATATATAAAACAATAACTTGGCTACTCTGTAAACTTAAAATTTTACATATTTAGTGTCTCGAAGTAGTGAATACTACAGTATTCAAACTGCACTGACAAAAATGTGATTTCAGACATAGTATATTTTTTAACCGACTACAGCAAAGCAAAATTGAGGGTTATTTTTTTAAAAAGAAAAGGTAGCCATAAGATTCACACATTCTCCATACTTTTTTAGTAATATTATAATTACGGTTAGGATCAAGAAAAACTCATGCTTAAAGCTGAACTTAAAGCAGCAGTTCAATTGAAACGGGATGCGCCTATGAAACTTTTAGAAAATATTCTATACTAATACTAGTTGTTTTTAAATTTCTCTTGGAAAAAAATCACCAGTATTTTTTTTCGCTACAGCCCTCGAAATTTGTTTGAAAAATTTGCCTTTTCAAAATGAGTTTGGTTTCCATGTTATTTACAAGATTTATAAGGCGATCCTTTAAACTATTACATTATACAAACGGCCTACTATTGAACTACATTGAGAAAAAAATCACGAGCGCAGATGCAACTGTCGAACTATATTTGGCAATTTTCTTAAAGAATGAAATATTATATATTGCTGAAACTATCTTTCAGGTAGTTTCAGCAATTCAATGAAGAAGAAATTACTCAGCTAAAAAGCATGACGGCTCCCGGAGTGCATATATGATTAGTTTGATGTCAGTGGACGAGACGAAAGAGGTATGTAGAGACAGTAGCATTTGGCACTCCGTGATTAATTAATAGATAAGATGACAGAGAAGATTAATAGATATCAAAGTTAAAGTTGACACTTCAACTTTCTAACAAAGTTTTTACATCTGAATCTAACAAAACAAGTAATAAAAAACAAATAAATAACAATTCTTTTAATGACATTCTAACAATAACTAAGCAACTGAAATTACAGTCATTCGATTTCTCATCCAATAATATAATTCCATATTTCTTATATTATTTTACAGATTTTTTTTTGAAGAATTAATTCGATACAGATTTTTTTTTAATTTAATCATTTGGCGTTCATATAATAAAATGCACTCTTTCCATCATGGTCTCTGTTATGGTACTCGTTCCTAGTACACTACTCTCTACTATGGTACTCGTATGTAACGTCATACTAAATACCTCATAAATGTGAACAGCTGTGACATCAAAGGGGGAGTTGATGGTTCCCCCAATAAAAAAAATTAAAAAATAATTAATTTAATTTAAAATTAATTAAAATAATTTTAAAAAGTAATTTATGGATCCCTTGTCCCTTGAGACTAAAATATCGTCTGTATTTTGTGCGCAAACGTTTTAGTAATTTGGAATGTTATGGCAACACTGGTTTGGTATAACTTTCTGGATTCCACATCGATGAGTGTCACAGGCGCTAATGACGCCTGGATTTTAGTTTTCAGGATCTATTCTTTATTCGGTGATCTGAAATGAGAAAATATATAAATAAGAAAATAAATTACAACATGAAAATAATTTGAAGCCAGTCATGGCACAGGGGTGTGCCCCTTTACAGTCACACTCTGTGGAATGTGACTGTAAAACCGACTGGTTGTGAGTTCGATCCCCATTCGAGGATGAAATATTTATTAATATTTATATTTCCATTTCTTCGCTGTGGTATCGAGGCAAAAAAGAAAGTGGAGAACGGAGCGGCTTAACATTACGTTCCCTCTGCTTCCCTTTAAGATATCTGGTAGCTGAAGGACTTCGTAAATTGCAAATACTGTATACGTTAGTCTTTGAACCACTCTTGCACTGTTAGTGCATCTACATGTTTTAGATTGAGTGGCGGAACTCTGGACTTCTGTCTTAAGCGAAAAAATTAATATAATACGATTTGAATTGAAGTTGCGGAGTTGAGACTAGCGTAGTGGCACAAGAGTGTGACTGTAAACGCGTCAGGTTGTGAATACGATTTCCAGTCGAGGAAATGAAATATATAATATTCATTTCTTTGCTCTGGTGTCGAGGCTAAGCGTGGCGTTGAGTTCCGCCAACATGCAATGTCTAGGGAGTTCGGCGGAAAACGGTGAACGGAGTGTCTTGACACTAGGTTTCCATTGTCTACTCTGCTGCGGGAAACGGTAGGATGAACCTAAAACAAATTGAAATTGGAAGTAAAACGACCACTGCGTCACATCGAACTCAAATGGACCTGTCCTGGATAAATAATAAAAATTGTAATAATTACTATTGCGTGGCAAAACAACCGCCTGCTCGTCAGGAACCGTGCAGCAATGATGGTTGTTGTTGAACGTGTATTGTATCGTAAGGTGTTTGTCTTCGCCGACGCAAGGATCGTAAAATCCTGGGAGATCCGACTGGAAATTAATATATGCACAATTATTTTCAAGAAAAATTTGAACGTTACATAGAAAACATACAAAACATTGAAAATAGCGGCTTTTGGTAAAGTTAACGCTTATTACGGCTTATGTATTTTGTAAACATCTCTGTAGGAAGATTTACAAATATTTACGTGTCCCAGTGGCATATTTACACATACACATTTATGTAGCTATGGTATGGTATATGTTGTAGATTGTAGGTTATAGATTTACACAGTTATAAGCTTGAAGGTGGAAAATATATTTTTTAGCAAATTCTCTAATAATATGTGCGAGGAGGCCCAATTACTGTGTGCGGTGGCTGACTGTCTCTAATACTGTAGAACAGAGAAGCTGGCTGGACAGCTAAACCTACAAATAAAGAGGTAGAAGACAGTGTACATACGATAATCGCCATAAAGGAATCTATTTGATTTTTATGAGGAAGAATAAAAAAAAGTAGCCCCTTAAATTCTGTCGCTATATGCTATGGCCCACAATTTTTTTTATATCCAATTAACAAATGAAACATTATTCGACTTTATGTAAAAGAATATTGTCATGTATATTCATAATGCAATATTCAAAAAGCCATATATTAATCCCGAAATGATGTAATCGCAAATATTTATAAGTAAATGATTTTGCAAACATATAAGATTTATGTTAAAAAAAACATCAATCATCATTCATTATCATAGTTATAAGTTGCCGATATTTTTAACATAAACACAATATACACGAATGTGTCTGTGTGTGTAATGAGTGTTCATTGAGATTATTTATAATCTCAATAATCTTAAATCTATTATTTTATTATTGAAAATGTTGAGGGCATGACTGCACACTCGTCGTTGTGTGTTCGATTCCTAATTGAGGCAATTAATTATATTCATTCACGTCACGTCTTTGACAACATAAAAGTGGGTCCTACCACTCAACGCTACAAATACAGGACACTTGACACAAACAGACATTCATACAAATTGTGTGTAGTGGAGTGTTTTGTATATATAAATATGCAGGATACAGCGTGGAGTTATAAAAAAATATATATCACCTTGCTAGCTTCAAGTAATTCTAATCTCGAGTCTTTTATCAAACACTGTACGGGTATAGTAACGTCTATGACTTCAGCGTACGCGCTGGGCGACTCGGGGGACGCCACGTCACCCATCTCTGTTACAATCTCGTGGCTGGTTGCATCTGGGAACATTAATGATATTAGAAATACTTAGATAATATTATTTTTGGTTATACACAAATAAGTTTACAAGCTAAAATAAGAAAAAAGAACCAAACAAATCATTGTAATAAGCAAAGGCAATCATAATTTTATTGTTATAATATTTGGATCTTTCACAGGTACACTTAGGCACAATATGTGTATTATAATGGAAAGAGATTTTTTCATGTAGACTCTCTCAGGAAAATAGATTTTAGTGCAAGATAGTTGATTTATTGAGGAATGTGGTGTGTGTTGGGATATAGCCTACTGTACTTTCGGTATTAGTCATTTCGGTCACGTAGAGTATATCATACTATCATACAGAGCTAGATAGATAAATCTAATGCAGATCTAGAATTATAAATAGCTCACCATAAGGTAATTTCCCATATAAGGCTTTTATTATAATTAATCCCTTCTTCTTCTCTTCATTGTTTCTAATTCTAGTGTAGGTTTCTTTCATAAGCTCGATGGTGGCTCTTGCTTGATTTCTCATTTCTTGTAGCCTGTACGGGATAAATATAGTTAAACATTATGTATTCACATGTACAAAATAAATTAATATTTTTACTATGTACATATAAAAACATCTGTAATTCAAATTCAAAATAAAAAGTTACATGTTTCATTTTTTGAATTTCAAATAATTTACTACCAGTTCACTAAAGTTAATGCCTCAGACCTGAGAAAGACTGGCGCAAGAATTAATTCGTAATATAAATTTATGATTATTTATCTATTTTTATTAATATAAAATTTTCGGTCCTAACAGCGTAAGCGGTATTACTAATACAACCTACTTTTCTAAAGGCCCATCGTCATAAGTTACAGATATTAAGATGTTATTCTGTGTTCAATAAACACAGATAACGTGGTCACGCATTTCTAGCTTTTACCGATGTCACCGTAAGATTAAAAAAACCGTTAGTGTCTTAAAACTAGGAACCATTTGTCTTCCTATCTATATACAGGTTAATGTGTGAAGCTCAACCTAACATCCATTCATTTACCTTTCAAAATTGGACTCCATAGTTCTTTGTCGTTTTCTTTCCCGTTTCTCTTTCGCTATGGGCTCCAGTAACAGCTTTTTAAGGAGCAACCATGATACTATGGGCACCATTGTAGCATAGAACACAGGGGACGGGATCACCTCTTCACACAAATGAATGGGTACGACTATAGTTTGAGATGAACAAGACCATCTATTGGAGAAACAGTTTTATTAATATATTGTCAATTAGCACAAAATAGTTCACGAATCTATTAAATAGAATTTCCTTTCCGCATTATAATTTTTAAATATTTTGGAAATTCTGAAATACTTTCATTTTCATTATTATTTCATATAACTTACCAAATTGATACACTTTTATTGAACTCACTATTTTGACCCTTATACGAAAGTCAATACATAAACTAATATAAAAAAATTTATTTGTTTACCTTTTAATAGTATTTCATTTTATTACACACAAAATACAATTAGTACTAAAACAAACTGTGATTACTTTAATTTGAGCATAACTCCACTGGGCACCCCTAACATGACGGCAGCTGAAACGCTACTATTTTGTGACACTTTTTTCTCTGCAGCATATTCTGCGATAGCTCCGAACGTGCCAACTCTGAAATTGAACAAATATTTTATTTAAGAAAGGTTTTTACTTATATCAATTTGTTTTATCCCATAAAGAATAAAAGACTGTTTTTTTTTTTAATTGAAAGATCACTGCATAACATATGTCAAGATTGATATAAATATTTTGTTAATTATTCATATAATAAATGTAAAAATTTGTGAGGATGGATGTTTGTTTCACTTTATTGTTTCATAATTTTTATCAATCATAATAAACCTTCATAATTTTTATTAACATTTTTTATTGCAATACACAAAATGTTGTAATATCATAAATAGCAACTCATGCTACGCTTGGCTTTGTTTTTATTGTTAAACATTAAATTCAAGCTGCTATTATTATTTCGCTCACTGTGCAAAAATGGTTTTTGTTTGAATAACATTTAGTGCTACATATATTATTGACTGAGATAATTATAATTGACATTATTGAATTAAAGTAACTATATTCCTTCGAAAATCTAAGTAATATCTTTAAAAAATATACCACTTCACAGTATCTCAAGATATCACTTACGGAAAAAACTAAGATATTCATCGATAAGTTATAAAAAAGATAAGGCTATTTAAATGGTACTAAGACCAGTATGTATATGAGTACTAGCTGAGGCCGCTCGCTTCGCTTGCGTGAAGTTTAGTGTAGACACCGGTGGTTGGCTTAGCGGGAAAAAATTCGTCCCGTGGGACAAAAACGTAAAATAAAAGAAAAAGCGTTTCTGGGTTCCGGATCTATCTAGCCTATGACCATCCCGGGAAGCCAGGGTACAACTCCTCGAAATTCCACGCCAATCGACTCGGCCGTTTCGTAGTTTATAGCGAACAGACACACGAACAGACATTTGTTTTTATATATACAGATAACAAAAATACAGATTGCGTTTCAAATAGTAAGTAATGAAATAGGGATGTGTGACTTTAACCGAGACAGGTTGTGGGTTCGATTCTTATTCGAGGAGGATAATTATTTAATACTTTCATTTCTTGGCTCTGGTGTCGAGGCAAAAGCAAGGCGTCGAGTTCTGCCACTCAGCAATCGATGCCTCCAGGCCTCCATTATAGATAGATAGACTTGACAAAATCTAAGGTACATACATTACAAAGATTATTCATACAGACATACAGAGCTATATTTTTCGCATTGTCTTTGAGAATACCAAAGATATAGCAATTTCGCAAAGCAATTACATGAAAAAATCTGAAAAAGAAACCTAATTCACATAAAATAACATAAACAACACAGATTACTTACTTAAAACCCAACCTCAATTTTAGGTCATGATCCGGAAGCTTCCTCATAATATTGATAGATATAAACGAATGGGGGTTTCCAATTTGTACTGCTGTGTGAAAATTATAGTTTTCTATATCTCTAACGTATGTTGTAGTCATCGAAGAGTCGCCTTGAGCCCCTACTTTGTATGTTAGATAGCCTACGGAATGCGCGTTCAGTTGTAACGCCATTGCTGTAATATTGAATTAAGTTTGTTTAAGTTTCACGCTGTAAAATTACATGTGCATGTAGGAAGATAGGCCGAGAAACTAGTATTAAAATACTTCGATCCTTACGGCTAGTTAGTTTTCGAGACATTGAAAGTCGAAGCTCGAAGATGTTTTTTAGATTTACGAAAATAATAGGTCTAATTAGAGTATCTTTGCTCTACCTAGAGTAAAGAGTTGAGGCCATTCGTGGCACTGGGGAACTAATGTGACTGTAAACGCAACAAGTGGTAGGTTTGATCCGCACTCGAGAAAATTAAATATTTATTTAAATTTATATTTTCACTTCACCACTCTCGTATCGAGGCACGTGGTGTTCAGTTCTGCTCAATACGCAATGTCTGCAGAATTTGCCGCAAAGTGGAGAACGGAGTGTCTTAGCACTAGGTTTCGTCTGGCCCACCGTACGGTGTGCGGAACACAAGATGAAGCGTGAAGGATATAAATATGTAAATATTTTAAAATACTCATTATTTCTGACTTACTACTATTATATAAAGAATTTGGGCCAAGAATGCTTACGTAACCAAAAAATTGTCACCACCGAATCAATCCAATCAAAGACAGCCATTTCCACCACATATCTCATATGATCGACATTCTACTACACATACTTACTCGACACAAGACTAGGCACAATCCCTCGCGGCGTAAACTGCAATCCCGTCCAACAGTTGATGAACATCAAGCGCGACATGGACCTAAATATCTTCAAATCCAACGCTGGACCGTTGCCGATACTGCATTCCACTTCTGTCGAACCACGCTCTGAATTGACATGGCGGTTTGATATAGTTACGTAGCCGGTACCTGGAATTTTTTTGCAGAAATTTTAGTTTTTTTTCTAGTTTCATGCTGCATATAGCAGAGAGAGAGTGATAACTTGGTATTAAGACATTTCATTCGCCACACACTGTTCAATTTTCAAGTTGTCGCATGGCAGAGAGCAACGTCGCGTTTTGTCTTTTACCAGAGCAAAAAAAAAGAAAAAAAAATATTTCTTCTTAATTAGAATTGAACCCATAAATGTTGTACCAATTAATATCCAATAAACTTATTAATGTAAATGACGATAAATATAATAGGAAGGACTAGATTAGTAATCTTTATAACTACAAGAAAACTAGGAAAAAATACTTTCAAATTTTGTAGAACACAAATAAAAACTAAACAAACCTAGCCATAGGTAAATACAAAATATACAAACATTAATAAAATATTACCAGTCCCATTTTGTGTAGATATATTGCCTGACAGTGTTATGGTGTTTCCCAAAGTGAGGGGAGCATCTATAGATTGTTGTATTGTCATTCCAGAAACTTCTATGGTTGGTATTATGGAATCTTCCCTGTTAATAATTATTTAAATTATTACCATTCTATTATATGTAGGTATATTATTTATTAAATATTAAATTAACAAACATTAGAAAATGAAGAATATTTATAAGATCTTTTAGTATCTTTCTATTTTAAGAAAATATAGCCTCAGGCTGTATCCCGCACACAGCAGGCTAGACAGAGGGAACCTAGTGTTAAGACCCTGTTCCCCACTTTCCGAATTCTGGAGGCATTGCGCGTTGAATGCTGGACGTCAACGCTGCGCTTTGCCCGACACCAGAGCGAAAAAATAAATATAAATTTAAATATTTCATTTCCTCGAGTGGGGACCGAACCCACAACCAGCCATATTTACAGTCACACATTGTGCCTCTGCCAGTCGTGGAAACTGACCACTGACATGGAATACTAGACAACAGAATCATTTTAATATTTTCCAATGAAAAAAAGCAAAAATAATTTATCAGCATTATTAGTATAACTAAAAAATCTCATATATAAAAAAAACGAAAGTTACAGTATATCAATGTTATTTTAAATTAATTATATATATAAAATAATAAAAAAAGGATGAATGAAACCTACAATATATCATACTCATCGTTATATTTCATGAAGAGATCAGTTGCATTGATGGAAAGTGTTATGGTGCCCCTGGGATTTGCACTTTGTTGTAATCTTCTTTCTTCTCTCTCCCTTTTTAGTCTGAAAATTAAAAAGAAAGAGATTTTTTGTTACGTTATTTTTAATGAACCTTAACTTATTATATTTACAATACAATTTAACTAATCTGACACTTGATAGATTGAAACATTCAATATTATAGCACTCTCTCAATATTATTTTAAAAACATGACAATAAAGTATGTTAAAAGAGGTATGAAAATCCTTTAGAATATAAGCAAAATATATTACTATTGTTCATGAAATTATTTACTCGCTTTTATTTGAGGCTTCACTTGTATGCTCAACTCCAATTAACTAGAGTTGTGTTGCTTAGGCACATGACATATTCAAAGTTGCTGTAAATATCAACCTGCTAGTAGTTTCAGTTACCTTTCATATTCTTCTCTTATTTCTCGAGGTGTTCGACTTCGAAAGACGACCTCCCATCCCTCAACTTCAAGACCCTTTTTACCTTTAAAAAAAATTATTGTCAAAAAATATTTTTAGGAAACATTTTGTATAGAAAAGTAGGAAAAATATTAAGCAAAACGTTTTATACCTAATGTATCATAAACTGCCCTTTTATGCGAGTCGGATAGCACTTCATATGCTTCCTTCACTTTGTTAAATATTTGTTTAGCCCATTCCTGCTTGTTAATATCTGTGTTATGTTTGTCCGGATGAAACATGCGGGAGAGTCGTCGATATGCACTATTGATTTCATCTTCTGTTGCCTATAAAAGTTTATATGAATATTATTAGAGTAATTCATAATAAAAATTTATACAACTGATCTCACTGAACAAGCAATCGATGAGGACAAAGACAACTTTAATGCTACACTTTATAAAGTATTCGTTTGAAAACCAAAAACATAAAATAGTAATTGGAGACTTCAACAGTAAAATAGGGTCACCAGCAACAGATAGCAAAACATCATAGGGTCCTTTAGCATGGGGCCCTTAAGACATGGATATCTGCTGATGAGATATATAAAAATGAAATAGATTTTATGATAACTAATATGCCTAAACAAATAGAAAATGTGGATAGAATCAACAATTTAAACTTCAACTCAAACCATAGATTGTTAAGAGCAGATATAAAAATGACAAAGGTGAAAAAATGAAGAAAACCTCTTAAGACACCCAAAAATCAAGAGATCAAGACATCTTTTCTCGAAAGAAGAACTCCATGACCTAAACAAGTAATTACCAGATTATAAATCTGATAAGACCACACAGCAAAAATAAAATGAGTTAAAGAATTCTCTGAATGTACATACAAGGTTATATAAATGAATATACAAGGTTATAATAAAACTAAAACCAGGAAAGGATAAAATAGGTGATACCTTGAATAAGTTGAGAGAATAAAGAAAAGTATTGATAAAAAACAGAAAAAAACACATGAGAGAAATAGAACAATTGAATAAGATCACTGAAAATATGAGACAGCACAAGAGAAAAAATAAAATCTATAAAATCTGTAAAATCAGAAATGAAATAGAGAAAACAAGCAGTATTAAAAAGCTATCAAACAATTACAGGATCATATTACATGGGTAGCGTCTGAAAAAAGAATCCATGGCAGGTTAGAAAAAACTTTTGTTACAAGAGAAGATATAGGGAAAAAAATTACAAATAAGCTCCTAGCATCCATCATCGATATCATAGACCAGCTATTGTAAATACTCTATAATGCATATTTAAAGTAAATATTGTGTCATTACCAGACCAAGTATAATTTTATTGCATAATTTTTTTATTTTATTGTAATGTATATTGTGTCCTGTATGTATATGTTATACAATAAAAATGAGCAATTTCCATATAAGAATCAATACTAACTTTTAATCTCTTAAAACGATTCGGTCCCGCAATGAACACATAACCTACAAATTAAGAACCCCATCCCCAAAATGCTTTTCAAAAATGTAATAAAATGTTATTGTAATTAATCACTTCTATTGATAAATAAGAACATTTTAATATTTAATTTTATTCATAAAACTACCATTCGGCGTTATATAATATTGTTGCAATAATATGATATTGACCAAGGCGTAAAATGTTTTTATATTTACCGTTTTGGAGATATTTAGCAATTGATAATAATTATCTTCCAAAATAATTCCTTCGTCATCCATTTTCAGTAAATTTCAAAATAAAACCCAAAAGCTCGATCGGCCTATTAAATTTCTTCAATCGCCGCCGGCCGCACTGACAGCTGTGACTACAGAATACATATACTCAAAGGATAGGGTTGCCCAATAATCATAGATATTGTTAGTTTTACAGACGATTGACGAAAAATATTGTATTGAACAAAAGTATTAATTACATATAAAGTGTTTTTACTCCCTAATGTTTTAAATGATTAATAACTTTTTGATTTTCCTTTTAATTCAAAAGTCGTGTGGTATTGTTGTTGTAAGGGTTTCGTAACTTTTAAGGTAAAAATTAACCCTTGTAAGATCACTTTGTTGTCCGTCAGTCTGTCTCTCTGTCAAGACTGTTAATCTCAAGAATGCTTGGAAATATCGAGTTGAAATTCAAACCAACTACGGTCCTATGATTTCCTGAAAATAAAATATTTCTACATTTACTTAATAAGTCATTTATATTGCGTATTTCGACACTAATATGGGGCAATCAAAATTAATAAGACGCTTTCGGTTGATCTAGAATTATGAAATTTGGCAGCTGATATCTACAAATAAGATTTGATTAGGAAAAAATTAAAAAAATAGACTTTTATGGTTAAATCTTAAGAAATAAACAAATGTTGCTATACATTTGGTATTAAAGTCGGTAGTTCAAGTGAGATGAAGAAGAGATGGACTTTTTGTTTCCATCAGATTTTGTCAGCAAAACAATTGAATAAATTTAAATATTTCTCTTTACAAGCAAATGTCATTACATTTGCTTAACAATTGTTAAAATTCCTATGTTTTAAAATTTGGTAAATATTCTAAATTCATAATTCACTTAAAGATTTAATACAATGGAATTTTAGCGAAAGTTTGTTGCTTGTGTTATCATGTGGAAAATATATTCTCAAGAGCATAGACAACATTGAATTACTGACAACGGGACTGACTCAAACTCAACACGGAATTAGATTTAATATCTGTGTACTGATTGCTCTCCGACGATAAAATGTGAAATAAATTTAATAATTCTCCTGTAATGTCCCGTTAAAAATATTGTTCTAAATGTATTATTATTGTTTGTTATTGTGACTCATTTTGTGTGCAAATTTATTGTGAATATCTGGAAGGTAGATAAATATTTTATATATAACTTTTATTATTTCAAGTGTGTTTTGAAAAAATATATTTATTTATTCAGAGTTCAATGCATATTTTGGTGCATAAGGTACGTTAAGTAAATTAGTATATGGTTTTTTAAAATCCTACGTCACCCAGAAAAGCTTTTAAGGTGATTATATTTAGGCGTAGGTGGAAATAATTTATTAGTTGGCAGTTAAATTTTCTTTATGGAAGTTTATTATTGTTTACAAAATCACTTTAACCAGCATCATTAGAAGTTATTTAGAATCTGTTTTCTCTCAATGGCATGTGTAATGTGTTAGAGATGCACTGATAATTTCTATAACTATGCAACACAAGCCTTTCCGTAACATAATGAATTATCATCAAATTCACTCAGTGAAAGTTGGACAATTAGTAACAAAACATTAATGGAACAATAGCATGTTGTAGACGAGCTCTGAATATTAGTAATAATAATTTAATGCTGTCAGCATAAAATTTGGGTGACTCATAATTATGCATTATAATATGTATTAGTGATGAATATAGGATGTTATTTATTTAAAATGCAAGCTTATTTAATAATTCCAAAAAAACACATCCACCATTAAAATATATTGGGAAAAGGTATAATTGTATTAATTACCATTTTAAATGCAATATAGAATACTAATTATTCTAAAACTTAATTTAATTTCTAGGTTCTAGAGATATAATATAAACTTAATTTATTAATATATTTAATTCATTTAAGAATCTTATTTTGTAGAGTGAAAGCAAATACATTGCTTACTTATTATAATAAAATACAATTTATGTATTTTGTCTGAAATGAATACATCAACAATGACAAAAAGATAATTTTTATATTGGTTTTATCTTGGATATATTTAGATAAAATATATTCATATCTAGTTTGGTTTCCTTACCAAAAATGTGTTAAATGCATATATATGTTTTTAGTTTTTTTTTAAATTTTGTGATTAGTCTCTATTTGTACAGAATATCATGCAAATTAGAAACACAGTAATAGTGCAACTTAATTAAGAATAAAGTTATATATCTTTTCAAAAACTATTGTCTTGGTACGCATCTAATCCAAGTCCAATGATTAGGTTTGATAGACAGAATGATTCCTTTTGATTTCTTTGTTCTGGTAACTTCATCAATCCAAACATAGGCATATTTTTCATAAATGTTGAGCATTTAATGAAAAAAATGCCTATGTTTGGAGGTTGTCTTAACATTAGTTTCCCTCTGCTTATGTTGCTATATGGAGGGTAAATAAAAATTTAATTATTTTAAACAATATTTCTGCAATGACAAAATAATTATTGTTTAAGGTTTAATCATAACCCGAGAAGATGCCATCGACGCACCTGAATCTTCGTGAAGATGATGTTGTACAGCTGGCTTTGGAATTTTTGCACAATAGAGATTTACATATCACACAACTATCGTTAGAAAGAGAAACTGGCGTGATTAACGGAAACTTTGCTGATGATGTATTGTTTTTACGCCAACTGATCCTTGATGGACAATGGGATGATGTATTAGAATTTATTCAACCGCTTAGCGCACTGAAAGCTTTTGAAGCTAATAAATTTAATTATGCTATACTTAGACATAAATATATAGAATTACTTTGTATTAGATCTGAAATAAAAGCATACAATAATGTTGAAACAATTGTTGACGAAGTCGTTAAAGTACTCAGTGATTTGGAAAAATTAGCACCTTCTAAAGAAGAATATTCCAATCTATGCTTACTTTTGACACTTCCTAGTATTACCGATCATGCACAATTTAAGAAATGGAATCCCAGTAACGCTAGAGTACAGTGTTTTAGAGAAGTTTATCCTCTTGTAGAACAATTTTTACCTTGCGACAAGAAGTCTTCCAACGCTGCGCCTAAGTGCGCCAAAAACGACCGACTTATGCAATTACTTATTAAAGGAATTTTATACGAATCATGTGTAAATTATTGCCAAGCAAAAGCAACTGGCTCGAAAGAGGCACAATCTAATGAAGTTAATTTTTCCCGACTTTTAGATGGTTCCGGGTTTGACGAATCTGACTTGAGTTTGTTGTCGTGGCTGCAGTCGATACCCGCTGAAACTTTCAGTGTGCCTTTCGAACAAAGAATGTTGAATGTCGACGTGGAAAAGTTGGAACGTCCGTCGTTGCATACATCGTGGACTGAACATATGCTAGTGACGCCTATTAAACCTAGAACTTTCCCGCATTTGGCCATGCCGTTTAGGCGACCTAGATCAGCAGCAGATGCTATGACGAGATCTCTTAGGCCTTTGCCCGACGGTTCCCCACGACATCCCGCAGTCATGGCGCTATCTGCCATCGATTATGGACCATCGTCATCATATTTCGCAGGTTTCCACTTAACAGGCATAAAGGGTAGTAAACTCATGAACACATCCGTCGATCGGCTATTTGATAATAAAAACGGAGACAGTATTTACAATGGATTGAACGAGTCATTGAAGCCAATTGATGAACAATTGAAACCGATTGGCGAACATAAAGCGAGTGAAGCAAGTAGCATCGGCGCTTCTAATGCTACGACTCCAGAACACAGAGGTCCAGATTACTCTGCCTCAATATCTATATCTACACCAGTTTCCGAAGGACGTTCAGTCGCTGAGAGAACACTTCAGCAATCAGAAACTCCACAAGGATACGGAGACTTCAGAAGAGAGTTAATGAAGGCGTATCAAATCCAGAAGCAACGGGAGTGTGATGATTATTTACGTAATTTATGCTCTCCAGAAATGAGGCAACAGAAACCGTAAGTAAATAAGCAATTTTTATTAGATGTTAATGCTTATGAACTATATTATTTTCTTCTATTTCCTAACATTATACTATATAACTTAAGTTATTGCCAAATCTACTGTTTTTTTAATTGTAAAAAAACAATTCTGAGTTTGTTTTCTTTGGTTTAATGTTGCTAAAACATTTTAAAATATAAAATATTTGACATTTTCAGTATGGAGCAAATGAATGAAGCTTCATCTGTTTTCCCGTCGGCGAACAATTTGCCTCCACTTCCAACTGCTGAGCAAAATCAGAAGACTATTGATCATGCACAGTATTTAAGGTCATTATTTTTACTTTATTTCTATTAATTCAATGTCATAAGTTTAAATCAAAAGGTATGTTAGGTGTCTGCATCATGTTGAAAGTTGACTAAAAAAGAATTGAGGCCGTTGTGGCGCAGGGACACAAGCGTGTGCCTATAAGCGCACCGGTCGTGGGCTAAATTTCTAATCAGGGAAATAAAATATTTTTTATTTTCATCGCTTTGGTGACGAGGCAAAGTGCGTCGTTGAATCACGCAATGCGTAAAGAATTCGATGGAAAGTGGGAATCAGAAGTATATTAGTAGGTTCTTGCATACTCTACTATGGGCCGGATATAGCGTGAAGTTAATAAAAAACAATCAAATGGAGAAGTATAATAGAAAAATAAACTAACATATTGATTATTGAAATAGTAGTCTCAAAAAATGTATAATATTATTAAATCACTTTTTCAACTTCTTTTCCTTATAACATAGATATGTAGAATATGTGAAACAATATAAATATTTGCTAAATATATAAGTAGATTATTTATCCATTCAGTTTAGTTTTGCTTTTAATAAGAATTATATACCTATATGACATAATGTATTGTAATATTTTATATAAACATGCCTCTTGTTCATATATTAAAATAAAAAATATTTGATCACAAACTAACAAAAGTTAAATAATCTTTAATTTTAATATTTCAGGAAAAACGACATCAGTGAGTCCATCGAAGTACTTGATGTCGCAAACGTAAGATTTTTTTTTATAAATTTCAAGAAATATCTATATTAATGAGACCAGTCATGGTGCAGAACCATAAAGTGTGACTGTAAAATCAACTGGTTGTGGATTTGATCCCCCGTCGAGGAAATATTTATTTAAATTTATATTTTTATTTCTTTCATCAGTAACATTAACTGTAAATACCTTTTTGGTTCGAGTCCCACTCAGGGAAATTAAATATTTTCACTTCTTCGCTGTTCTCTGTTGTCACTCGCAGGAGAATAATAAAAATATAAACTTAATGGGAACATATTGTATTAACACCAGGTACACAAGTTGCGTCTACCTTGCTATGTCCCTAATACAGCTTGAAGCAAAAAAGAATATTTACATACAGAACATTATAAACGTAAATAAAAATATATATATTGTTTTTATATGCATCTTTACATTTCTATATAAAAAATGTTACTTATTAATTGCTCCGTTGGAATGAGCATGATTATATATAATAATTCAGTTTCCATTGTTGCTATCATGCCATCTTTATGACACTTTATCACACAATGATAATTAACCTACTTTGTAACGTCAAATACTTGCAATTTTTTACAAAAATCCCAGAAAAATGTACGTTTTTATTATATCTTTCGAACACAAACATTATAAATGAACGTTTTTTGTTTATTTGTTTCAAAATATACTTTTTTATTTCAATGTCTACTTTTGAATATAATAATAGACAATAATCAAATATTTGTGGTTATAAACCTTCAATTAAGGTCGTGATATAGGGAGACAATATAGGAACAATTCTGAAAGTGAAATGTAGTGACTTCGATTTCCACTCAAGGAAATTAAAAGTTTGATATTTTCTTTGCTCTGGTAAAGGGATAAAGCGCGGCTTTATGTGCTGCCACTCAATACGCAATGCTTCGTGGTTCGCATAAAGCGGGGAACGGCGGTGTCTTAATGGGAACGGAGTGTCTTAAAACTATTCCCAGGTTCCCTGTCTACCCTGCTATATGCAACGTGAAGTTTAAAAAATAGGGAAAACATTTTTCTTTTTATATAATGAAAAAATTATAAAGGAGCAAAGTTAAAAGTTGTATTCCATATTTTTTATAAAATTTTGGGTGTGTAAATTATTATGAGTATATATATTCCATTTTTTCCAATTTATTTAATTAATTATAGTTAATTATTAAAAGTTATACAGCGATTTGTTGCTGTCTTCTATTTAAATTTAGCGATTTTACAATTTTTTTTAAATTAAAATTATATTTATTATTATTATTTGATTTTGTTAAAATAAATCAGCTTCACACTGTATTCCAGCAGTATGTATCACATCAGGGTAAGTAGAGGGAACCCAATGTTAAGACTCCGTTCCTCACTTTCCGCCGAATTCTAGGGGGCATTTCGTATGGAGTGGCGTAACTCAACGCTGCGCTTTGCCTACACCAGAGTTAGAACCACCAGAGTAGAAATATTTCATTTTCTGGAATGGGAATCGAACCCACAGCCGCGTTTTTAGTCACACTTTGTATTCTTACACTACGGCAGGCCTCTGAACTGGTATTTGGTTTTGTTAATGACAAAAATATTGTTAAAACATTTAATATTCAATATGGTTATATCATCATATAATAAGGTCGTGTCGTACAATAAATATTTGGTTGTCAGTTTTACGCTGTATCTCACAAGCAACAGGCTAGACAGATGCCAGGAAATCATAATATTGAATATTTCATTGACTCAAGTGTTTTTTAAAATTGATTTATGTTAAAATTATAATTAAGATATCAGGTCTTCTCCTTTTACACTGTGTTATATATACAGATATAACGCGATCGACGGATCAACGGTTGTTTAGAACCTCCCACCTCATCACAAATAATTGTTTTTGTTATTACAGTTATAACCTATATCATAAAGCTTAACTTAACATCACGCTTTAGCCCTAGCTCCGACTACCGGGGTAGTCCGAGGAGACGGAGCGCCAAACGCTACGGCCTCTACATACCTCTTTCGCTTCGTCCGCTGTTCCTATTCGCACGCAGGCTGAGTCTCTTTGTAAAGAGACTGCACCAAGGGTCCGTTCACATTGTACCGGGGTAATATCTCCCACAATTTCACTCTTACAACTCTGTCAAATGCCTTTTCCTAGTCCACAAAAGCACAGAAAACTTTTTGGTTGATAACTAAAAAGTTTTTTAAAAATTTTTTGGAGAGAAAAGATCTGATCCATACACCCTCTTTCAGGTATCTCCTTGGAACTCCCACAACAGCCTTTCAGATTTCTCTTGCATTCTTCTCGCTAAAATTTTAGCATAAACTTTACTACCTAAGCTAATTAAACTGATAGTCTTATGATTGTCATTTTGTGAACCTTTGCCTTTATACAATGGCACGATGGCTGCACCTCAACAATCGTCTGGGACATCCCCTGATTTCCAGCATAAATTGCACAGAAACCAGAACAAGGCCAAGACGCGTGGCCCACCATATTTGATCATCTCGGCAGTAACACCGTCTGCTCCCGCTGATTAACCACATTTCAGGCTTTGTATTGCACTCCCAATTTCTTTTATACTGATTTTGCCATCAGCTACATCAAGATTCAGCGTTTCGCTGTTACTTTGACTGAGGCGTCATCATATTCATACATCTCCTTATAAAATTCCGCCCATCGCTGCAAAACGTGTCTTTGTTCAGTTAAACTTTCACCGTCCTTTGACAGCACCCCAGCATTGTACAGGTTAACGAGCAACCCCGAGAAACACTTAGTTCTCGCCAGAAAAGCTTGGTATTTATAATTAACACATTAAAATTATAAGAGTTGAAAACTAACCTAACCTAACTTGTTTTTTTATAAATGTAGGGTATATAGATCTAACCTTTTAGTTTTTCACTTCACGATTTTCGATTATTCACTTTTTGTCGGTCAATTCAATGTTTTTATACTTAGTACTGAGAGCTGCGTTACTTTTTATTCCGGTCCAATAATTTATTCCATCAAGTTAACATAATATTAACATTGTAATGGTTTAAGTAAATGGCAATGTGAGCGTGGCGGCTTGGAGTGAAGTATCTAACTGTACATGATATACTGTTCTAATCTCTCTTAAGGAATGTTGATATTTTTTGTTAGTTTCACGCTGTATCCCGCGTATAGTAAGTAGGATAGGCAGAGGGAACCTAGTGCTAACACGCTCCGTTCCCCACTTTGCGAGTTTAAATTTGTGTTGCGTGGTAAAATATAAATAAATAATAATTCACTCCCCCGAGTGGGAATCGAAACCCACAACGGTAGCGTTACAGTAACAGGTTGATAATGTAGGCAGTTAGTAGAGTGGCATCAATTCAACCAAGCAATGTCAAAGTAGAATTGTAGTTATTTTATGTTACATGACGCAATTAAAAGTAATATTATTATTGAAAAAAATCGTTTTTTTTGTAGGATATTTAGATTTAGTTAATTTTGAATTGATTTTTCATTCGGGGAAATGAAGTATTTAATATTTTCATTTCTATTTGGTGTATAGGCAAAGCGCGGCGTTGAGTTCATCCACTCATTTGGGCCACATTGGCTCCAGAGTTCGGCAGTCAGTCACCAATGTCTTTTTTTTGAAAGATTACAAAATTAAAAAATACCGTTAACAATGTCTTAAAAATGATAACAATGTCACAGTGGCTGCTCACAAATTCGATTGTGACGATTTGATAACCATTGCCAGGTCACTTCCATATACCACCCGTTGATATATGTTTGTTACTGTCAACACCATATTAAATATGTTTGTTATAATGACACTAACACAAACTATATTACATGAGAATATTATGTTTAAATAGATAGTGATTAAAATATTTTTGCTAGCACGAAGCGGCAATACAAAGGTAGTAAATAATTATTAGTTTACTTTTTGCCATAGGTATGTCAACATGTGGGCGCGTTCTGTTCCAACGCGTTCTAGAATGCTTCATAATAATAAGATATAAAAAGATTGCAACTAACTCATTTACTATTTGTATTACATAATAGCTACTGTCAATGTTGATTATTATTTATATTGACAAGTTAGCGGCGCAGTGGTGAATAAGTGTGAATTATTCGCTATAAATATCATCATAATTGAGGCCGTCGTGGCGCAGTGGTACAAGCGTGTGACTGAATGCGACGGTTGCGGGTTAAATTCTCAGTTGAGAAAGTGAATTATTACTTATTAACATTTTTATTTGTGTGCTCTTGTGGCTTTAAGTTCCGCCACTCAACACGTAATGCCGCGAAAATATTGTAGAAAGTAGGGAACAGAGTATCCTAACACTAGGTTCACTCTGCCATCCCTTCTATATGCGGGATACAGCGTGAACCTGATAAATAATCATCTACAATTTTAGAATTTCAATTTTGAATGGTCTTACATTTGAATAAAATAGCTACTATAATTATATAGTGAATGAGGCAAAAATAAAAAATAACTACGCGAGTAATGTCATTATATAAGTAAACAACTGAATCATCTGTACAAATATTTTAAGATCATTATGTAAAGTACTTAAAATATTACTAATAAAAATTAATATGTAAATCTTAACAACGAACGCTGATAGAGTGAGGTGAATAAAATATTAAAATAGGTGTTTTAAAGGATTCTACAGGATTAGTTATTACCCGCGGCTTCGCCACGACTTTGACCACTTGGTTTTATGTATGAACAATACGAAAATACTTTTGCCCCGACCTTATATTATATTTAGTGTTATGCCAATATGATATTTCTTACTATGTAAAAACTTAAACTAAATAGGATACTTTAAAAAAGAATTTTATTTAAACAATATTATTTCTTAAAGTATAAACTTGTAAATATATTTCATTCATAATGATCGGTTAAATAATTTCACGTGAAAACATAATAAACAAACAAACACACTTTCGGATATAGAAAATTAATAAGGATTATTCTCTTTAATTAATGTTATTAGTTATTATTATAATTAGTAATCTAGAAGCAAATTTATAAATAAGTTAATTTATTACTGTTTATCTTATAGCTATCGACCCAACCGCGGATTTGTCCACTCGCTATAATATATTAAATAAACTGAAATTACGAAAGCATCCGTGTGTTTATATATGTATCTAGCGTACCTATAGAAACTATTTTTTTTAGAAAGTTTTTATACTTTTGTTTATATTATTGTAACACCGAACGTGTGTTGTTCCAAAGCTTGCGGCTCTCAGTTTGGGGACTACTTTCATCTGAAGAACTCATAATAATTTTAAAACCTTTAAGCCTTTAACATTTACACGCAGCATTTTATAACTCTAATTAATATTAAATTAAATTATAATTATTTATATTTATTATAAATATTTATATTTGCTTTAAGTTGACGTAATGTTTTTTTTGCGACTTAGTTACGAGTTTCTAGAAAGTTACGCGTTTTATCCGTTTTATGACATTCATGGTTTAGTGAATATTATATACTATGTATGAGTATATCAAAATTTGATGACAAGTCAAATAAATTGAAACTCGAAATCCATCCTTTTGTATTAAAATGAATAGCTTTTTTATTCAGCTTCACGCTGTATAACGCATACAGCGAGGTAGGCCGAACGAACCTCGGTGTTAAAACAATCCGTTCCCCACTTTTGCCGAATTCTGGAGACATTGCGTGTTGAGTGGTGAAATTCAAGGCCGCGCTTTGCCTCGACACCAGAGCGAAGAAAAATGGAAATATAAACGTAAAGAAATATTTCACTTCCTCGAGAGGAAATGGAAATCACAACCGTCGCGTTTGCGGACGGCGCCCTTGTGCCTCTGCGCCACGACGGTTTTTCGTATTTAAATTCTTATCCAAGCCACTTTCTGTTACTTTCCTAGGTATAAAATAATTAGAGAGACTAGTCGTGGCGCAGGGGCATAAGTGTGTGCCTATAAACACATCTAGTTGTGGGTTAGATCGCCAATCGAGAAAATGAAATACTTATATAAATTTATATTTTCATTTGTTCGCTCTAGCTCGACAGTAGAGCGCAACAGAATTGACTCTAGAATTCGCCGGAAAATGGGGAACGGAGTAGGTTAATATTAGGTTCCCTTTGCGTATTCTGCTGTGTGCGGAATACAGGGTACGCTAATTTATTTTTTGATAAAATAATTACACTTCACAAAATAACCACAATTAAGTAACACTGTATGGTAATTTGTTAATTAATACATCGTCGATTTTTTCTATACAATTGTAGTATAATGATAATACATTGTAAACTATAGAAATGTACGTAATCCACGATACGGAAGCAAGACGTGAATCAACATCTCAGTAGAATCAAAGTGGAGAATATTAAACAAGTTTTCTAGACTTTCACCGTCTAAGTAATAGGTATTTTGAACGGGTTCTCATTAACTTAAATAGCGAAACTACACGATCTAACATACGTTACATTTTAGACAATTTGTCGTGTTAATATTATATAACATACGTCAATAGCTAGACTTGCATTTAGAGGAAGTTGTCACGTTTGAATGACATCACAGTTTAGTTGCTAGATGACTGATTGGATACAAACAACAAAATGTTGTAGGTTCATATTCAATTTTTTTTTATGGGAGAGGCAAACGAGCGTTCGAGTCACCTGATGGTAAGTGATCACCGCCACCCACGACCCCATGTAACTCCAGAGGAGCTACAGGTGCGTTGCCAGCCTTTAAGGTGGAGGATGTTGGGCGCCGGGGCCCGGCATTACCTAATGCGAAACGCAGTGGCATGAGCCACTCTTTTGATTAATAATTATTTATAAAAATTGACGAGGTATGACAAATCATATTTTATAAATAAAATATCTCCTAAGATGTAGTATTACTTAAATACGAATTAATATACAATTTGTAAAATTTTTTGCAACATCGATTAATTAATGTATGTAAACACTTAAAGAATTTCACTTCACTTTCTGTTTATTCCGTCACTGAGATAATATATAGTACACTTTATTGAATACTTTCCTACGATAGATTACGTAAGTCAATCTGTTTTGGATGAAATGCGAATTGTGTAACTAATGGTTCAATTTAGTTTATTCTTAGAAATGAAATCTGAATTATTGATTAGTACAGTTGGATCTCTTCTGTTAGAGTTTTTATAGTATATAAATTATATAATATTTTAAACTCCGTGGTAGGACCCATCAACTAACCAACTATATTTATTAACCAAATCCTACATAAGAACGATAATTAGCATCTTATTATCTTACCGCATATTGACTTGGAAATCATTCAACGTGGGTGACTATTATTATTAATGAATGTATCATTTTAGAGGTATATAATATTATTAACATAGGCTACAAAATGAATGTCAACGCGGTTTTCCTTTACATTTGACACGGACAACCTTCGCTCAAACTTCAAGCGACGCCCACGTTCGACAGTCCTTGTTTATTATTGATCTGTCGGTAGAACTAGTTGAGTATTATTTACCTCCATGTCACCATATTTATGTACCTCTACGGTGGAAGTACTACGGTGTAGGACACGTTGATAATAATCGGTCTTACTGCGCGAGCGCATGCCGTCGTGAGTCATAAGCGAGCGTTTTGCGCACAATGCCGTCCGAACAGTCCAGTCGCGTCGCGGCATACTTAGAGGACATACATATCACTTAAGTCACGCATTTGCGCCAGAGAGAATTGCTATTTACGACGAACCGATGCTTTTGTGAATTAAAATATTACTGTGACCAACTGTGACACACTCAAGTGAGACACTCAAGATGACTGCTGTGAAGAAAGCGTTGGCTATGCGTCAGTTGGATTCTATGTTTGGGACTATGACCTTAGAGGGAGAGGGCCGTCACTCCCCATTAGTCAGCTCGACGATCGAACACGATCCACATTGCGACGTCCACGGTCGGTGCAGCACGCCGTACAGGTCCTCTCTCTACCTGCACAGTAGGGAATCGACGCCGTACCGGGAGTGTATTTCACCTACAAACGGTCTCATCATCAGGTCTGTATGCTACAGTAAAAACAAAAAGTACGCTATGAATAGTATATTTCCTAACTATAAATATGACAGCAGGCGTAGGGGTTCGCTGGGTCTATCGGGATCGCCTGCACGAGAAATGGAACATCCATCGTCGTTCCCGAGTATTCTTCGTAGAGATCGACAGAGCCCTTGTCCGACTCCACCGAGACGAGACACGCCGAGTCCGACCCATAGATATGGTTCAAAGAGGCACTCCATGGGCTCCTTCCCCAACCTCTCCCGTAGCAATATTGTCAACTATACCAGACGCGACTCAGTGAACAGCACGGGCGTTAGAGATATGAAAAGGGATTATGTGGGCTCGATGAATTCACTATCAAGAAAAAGTTCAATTGACACTAAAAAGTCATCCTCTGACTCTTTGGACAACTGGTACGTCGGATGGGATCTTGACCGGCACAATTCGAACTCCTCCCTGGCGCGTGATGACCGAATGTCGTGCGGACACAATAAGGTAACTGTTTTGAACAGTAGCGCACTGTTTTATGTGTCATTGTAACAGCATCTCCTTGATGATCTCCTTTGCTTTGGTGACAAACATCTACCCATATTTGATATATGTATATTTATAATGCAGCAACCAATATTATATGTGATGTGATGTGATGAGGTCATACATTTGAGTCGTGATTTTATTCAGTCATATTTCACACTTTTTTATTGATTTAAATAGTATGCTTTTGAATATATATTCAAAAGCAGTTCATATATTGTAGACTTTTGACGCCATTCGTGGTGCAGCCGCACAGGCTTGTGACTGTATCGCGACAGGTTGTGGGTTCGATTTCTACTCGAGGAAATAAATATGTAATATCTGTATTTCTTTGCTCTGGTATCGAGGTTAAGCAAAGTGTTCCGCTACTCAACAAGCAATGCCTCCAGAATATCAGGAGTTGATTTATATTTTTGTGTTGTTATATCTTCTAGTTTACACGATTACGTTATAATTGGACAACGTGATTAGTGCGTCTGCTTATAGATAATTGTTTTCAACAATAATTAGAAGTAACACCGTTGTAAGATCGACTTTTTTTGCACCGTTATATAGTTAACTAGCGTTACGATAGGAACTTACATATTAGTATTGAGTATATAACCCAGCTTTGTCTGTATTCCAACACGCGATACCGATATACGTAATTAGTTCTTATAGCTTTTATTTAACAAGCTGAGTAGAATGCAATGAGTAATTAGTGAACTCCAACGAACTGCTGTTAATACAAACAATATGCGTAAGCTATGGTGTTCTATTATTATATTATTATTACTAGCGAGATTTAATTAATAATATATTGTTTTTCTTTTAATAGAGTCGTATTGGTATTTTTAGATATCATTAAACGATTGTCAAATAGCCTTTAGAATAACAAAATAAATTGATATAATAAAAAAAATCTATGGTAAAATTATCACAAACTATTAAGTTATTTGAAAGTAGAATAATTTTGTTACTCGGTTATTGTACAAGATCGAAATGGAATGTCTTCGCTGAGCCACTATACTTGGCGGTATCACCACGGTTCGACACCACCAAATATGGATACTTCGACTGGCACTAAATCATGTCAATATTTACATCTTTACACTGTCAGACACCGATGTCAGACAGCCGAAAAATGTACGGTACCGTATATAGTAGTTACCAATTTTAAGCGTAAATTATTAAGTAAGTATTTTTTAAAAAAATATTTTTTTGTATGTTGCCTTTTTCATTTTAAACTTGGTCATCGAAATATTTCACATTTTAATGACATACTACATTCAGAAAAAAAAAATACAAGGTCGATGTTGCGTTGGTGATAAAATTTTATTTGTAATTGCAAAACTATCGTAATTAAACACGTTGTTAATTTTACGAATATACCTAAGGAAACAAGAATTTGCCCAAGAAATTCATTAAATTTAAAAAAAACTATTAGGTAACAAATGATTACGATTTAGTTTAAAATATTTTCCAAATATATATATATGTTCAAAATTTCTAGGTGTATAAAAATGTACATACTATAATTTTTAATGAAATATATTTACAAAGATCAATATGAGGTTCTCCTTCGGCCTGATATATTCTGACGTATTTTCAACTCTTTTAGGTAAATGCTGCTTCTTCACTTGTGCGTGATCGTCTTGTAGCCCTGTCATGTTGTGTTAAGTAAGGTTAATTTAATTAGTCATTTATATTTTACATTAAAAGTGAAATATAAATGACTATATATAGCCTTGACCGAATAACCTGTTTTCGAATAACAACAATATGATAATCGTTGTAATAATAATTCAATTTTATAGACAGACGAATAGACAAACGAAGGGACGTACTTACTTAATGTAAAAAAAAAAAAATAACGTGCTCAAATTACATCCTGTACCGTGTCATTATATTGATTTCATTGTTTCCAACGTCGAAGGTACATAAAGAGCCTTATTGCCACCAAGTTATACAGGCTGTTATCGGTTTTTAACGTACGACGAATTTATAAAAAAAAAAGTATTGCCACATATTGCCCGTCAGCCCCTATAGGCATGCAAATGAGGGTGAGGAAATAAAGAGAAATCTGCGGACATCACGCATGCATATTTATGCATGTGTATCCAGCTGAAGCAGAATAATACAAGTCCGTATCCGTAAAAGTAACTTTGTTCTTGAAATGAGTGAATCTAATACAGAAACATTTTGTTTTATTATAATTTGGTATATAATGTCTTTTAATGTCAAACATAAAGTATTATATTACGTACGGCTACGTAATCGGTACATCTATATCAATTAGAATATCTGAGCAATGAACATCTGTATTAATAAAATCATTCAGTTGAAGTAATTAAGTAATTGCTATTACAGTTTTATTGTAATCATTGAATAAATTGCTGTTGACAGTATATATTGCCTACTGCAAAATATATAAATACGAAATATGTTAATTGCTGTTATCGCAAACGGTTTACTATGTTTGCATTGTAATTTAATATGATAATTTAATAAGGGAAACCTTATTACACACGCCAATTAGAAACTGTACGCCAAAGTTTTGAATAATTTAAAATATTTTAAATCTATTTTTGAAGATATGGTTTTAAGAATTTATAGAAAGTCTTTATATAAATTTGTTACAGCTTCGAAATACGGACAGCTCAATATTGAAGTATAACTTAACGACCTGTGTTAGAAACAATATGATCTGACAATCGTTGAATAAACCAATTTAAAGTTCATTAATCACAAATTGAAGAATCTTGAAGTTTGTTGTAAGTGTTCAGTTTGACCTGATGTTGACTCCACTTTAACCAATAGAATGTAATAGACCGAAGAAACAAAGTAATTGACCTGAACGTTACAGTCTAGTACTTGAAAGTAACATGCCTAGTTATGTCACGAAGTAGATGTAGCGTACAAAACGCAAGAGACCCAAATAAACGATTCATTTATGCATATATGAAATTTGTCAGTCAATTTGTCAGTTTCAGAGTTTCAACACAGGGTATTGTTATAAATTATCATTTTAAAAAGTCAATCAATTTTAAAATATTAGTTTCCTGATCGAATGAGAAGTCGGCTGACGTTTAGATGTCCAACGCGCGTGTAAAATCTCCACGGGACGTCAATAAATTGTCCTCCAAGAAAGCCGCAAGCATGCATGGAGAACAATGACATATAAAACACATTTTTACTTTCGACTCACCCCTTCGTAAAAGTCGGTTAACAGTCGAGTTTTCTTTGCAATATTGACTATTTAAAAGTGCCAAGTTATTAAAACGGCGTTTCTTAATCTCTAATGTTTATTGTTGATTCAAAATAATTTGAGCTATATTTAATATTTTGTGTTGAAAAATTTTATTGTATTTTCAATTAGCGATTCTCTTTGTTAATTTTGTTTTATTCTTATGCTTCGATCTCAATCCAAAATACATTACACAGTTCATATTATAAATATACTCTTCGCTGTAATATGGATTCGATTTATCTGTCAGTGACCTGTGTATTTCAAGTTTGGTAGATACTTAAATTTAAATGCGTCGGTTATATATTATTGCTTACATATGATTTTTTATAATCGGTATTAAAAACTAATAATCTATATAATTACATTCAAAGACGGGTAACAGAACACATAAAACGATATTACATTTATGCAACAAAAATGAATGTCAAACGATTTATTAACCTTTTTTTTTTCACAATAATGGTATTCATCAGCTGTATTCGGCGTACTCTTGTCAATATTTTTACTGAACTCTATGTATGGGGTTTTTCGTCGTGACTCATTTGTATGAAGTCATACATATGTTGTATGATTCCAACTGTTGTGGCTGTTTGCTGGGTAACTGCTATTTTTGCGATTTACAATGTATTAGTTTTAGTATGAAATACATTAACATAATAAGAACCTTTTATGATGCTTAATTGGCTAGAAAAATGTCAGTTATTTGGCTTTCTGGATTCCTTAGTTCACAATAAAAATTGGAACTCTTATAGGATCACCTTGTTGTCCGTCTGTCAAGACTTATCCCGATATTGCGTGGACGTATCGGACTGAAATTGAAATCGTATATCCAGGTCTACCATGGTTTGGAGAACAGAAAAAGCAAGCAAGAGAGCAAAAATCACAAGCAAGCTTTTAAGTTAACCCAATCAAAAGATACGCATAGATTAAGAACAATTTTTGTAATTTTTTAATGAAATTATTTCATTCATTAAACCGTAGATTTTCAGTTATAAAAATATATTCGAAAAGTGAAAAATAATAAATGTATGTCAATTTTCTTATATTTGTAGTATTGCGAGCGCTAAAATGAATAAATAAATAATTTTGTACAAAAAGAATGCACACGGGCTTTATACACGGGCAAACTTGCGTTGTCCACCATATAAAAAATATACTTATTGAATTATTATTATAAAAAATCACAATTCGGTATGTAGTGAATAATAAAAGGAACTAACAAGAATATTATATACATTTTTATATGTCGTGTCACAATTTGTTAGCTTTGTTGTTCACACCTGGTATTTTCATATATTTATTTTTCTTCTTTATGTTTTAGTATATTTTTCTTCTTTATGTTTATTATAAGTTTAATCGTATGATTTATTAGGGTTTATGCTCTTTAAATTAAATTATAATCCTCTTTGCTTGCTTGCACTGCACACACTGAGTGTTGCACTGTGTAATTCAGATCAGAAGATCTCGCGTATTCTTTACGTTAATGTCAAAGAATTGACATTTTATTAGATTGCGTAATATAGGATATAATGATATAACTAATTACATTTGGTCAATATTTGAACACCATAACCGTTGAGAACAATAAAATAGTTCGGTAATGCCTAGTTACAAGTCTCAAGAACGCGTTGAAAACTATTTTTGCAACTAGTATTGCAATATGTGAGAACTTTAGTGTCAATTTGAAGTTTGAGGCATGTCAATTATGTTCAACTATAGGAACACCCATCCAAGGCATCTGGATTGTGATAGTTCGGTGGAACTATTTGCTATTATGAGGATATTAGAATAGAATATGATGTTATCTATCTAGGAATGCGGTGTCGAGAGATATCGCGATAAACCAAGTGCTTTTATACTATGACTATATGTTATATTTAAAAATATATATATATACAGTCATAGTTAAAACAAAAGGACTTTAGTATTTTTTTATTGTACGTATATTATAATAGTTAGTGGGAATTGGGATTGTGTTAAGTCTGTATGTGTATATATATATATATATATATATAAATTCCACCTCGTACTTACATTATTACTGCTATCGCGCTATATAAACCTGTCAAGGTGGATACGTCATAGTAATAAAATATATATAAAAAACATTCTAGGGCATGTTTACTTTATAATAACCCAGATATTTAAAATCTACCGTGTTTGTTTTGTACCTAGCGCAGTACATGCTACTAATTACAGATTCATTTTTCTCGCGTAGGATGATATAAGTTCGCGATGAGTTTATGTCATAAACTTGTTTTTAATCTGATGATCTATATATGGTCCAGCCTTGGGTTCCATTACGTATATGGCGGTTAATTAAGTGTTTGAGGTTTCCAGCATTATCTTAAGACGAGTGAGCGCCTGCGCAACGTTTTTGTGATTTATAGCGGTTGTCTCAGTTTTAATTTATTGTGTTTTTATTTTAATGCCATTGTTTATATAGAATGTTGTTATTATGTAAAATTGATATTGATAATTTACTTCAATTATATGTTATCGCAGTCTAGTATTTATCATGATAATAGAGAGTTCGAAGGTAGTTTGGTTGCTTAATAATTTGTTTGACACTTTTGCTTTTCAGGTGAAAGTTCGTCAAGCATGATCTGTCGAAAACTTATAATTTGTAACAAGTCGTGCAGATAAAATCAATTACATCCACGCAACTTTGTTTTGAGTAATAATTGTTACGAAAACTTATGTTGTTACAGTAATACATATGTATTTTTTAATATTTCCATGTTTGTGCAATTGCAATTGGCTTATGATTTCTAATAAAACTTAAGAGCATGTCTTTTCGGATCCATTAATGTTAATGATATAAACGCTTACTTATCACCTGTAGAGGAAAAAAATATATTTGTAATTTAATTTGTTACGGACAATTATAACAAAATTAGAAGTCTCTAACTAGAAAGTATCTAATAGTCTACATTCTTCATTAATAAATATTTTATTTAATTAAGTAGTGTATACAACAATTTTTATAGGTAATAAATATTGAAGTTTAACGACATTAACAAAGAGATATCTGAGCGCTTTGCAAGCGTTCTGACCGCGCGGGCTACCCCTTTCACTTGTTAACTCCAAACGGATCGAGCGGAACGTGCGCGTGCGCCTTTCTCCATGTTCCCATCTCTGTCTAATCCGTGGCGCGCACAGGTGGTGGGCCCGCGCACGCTGCGCGCGCTGCTCGTCACTAGTAGCTCTGAACCCTCGGCGATATCCGCACTCGCGCGGATCTCTTCTGATATGAAGTCGAAGCCGGCACATTATGTTGACGCGCCGTTCAGACCGTGGCCCCCGCTTTCCCGCCCGCAACCCAACTTTTACTTTCGTCCGCCCGATCCGATAGACGTGAGAAACTTTAAAACTTCCTCATCCAAAGGTTCCACCTATTCGGATTTCTCGGGACTAAGTGCGTACAGCAATAAATCGAGGGATTATTATTTCCTATCACCCAGCTACAGATCTGCGGGTGCGCCGACTCCAAGTAATCACGCCGACCTGTATCTAAACAGAGAGAGGCCGAGGCAGATTCGTAACCCAAACTCTTCGCCCGCTTGCCCCTGCAGCCGATCCAGATCCCTCGAGGATGTCCGCACCGAAGTAGTTACCGAATGGGAAGACGACGACGAAAATGGAAACAGAATAGTAGCACCCGCCACTAAGTTTAACAGAGCTGCGTACAAAGCAAACACATCGTTTGAGAAACAGAGCTTCCTCACGCGGCATTCCATGGAAAATCTGATAGACAGATCACCACAAGTGCCTCCACCCAAACGCATCAGTGCCTTTCAGGTAATTGAACAACTTTCTACAGAGACGGTGGACTCGATGTGAGGTGATTTATTTAAACAATTGCATTCCTCTCTTATAGCCCAACGAGATATTCGTGGTTCCGTGTTGGTTTGTCCGTATTTTATGTATGTGTGTTACTTGATGTATGTATTTATGCGTACTTTCTAAGCCACCTATATTTACATGGCCATCAGATTGCCGAGGCGAAGAGTTTTTTGGCGATGCTTATGCGAGTGATATGTTAAAAGTGGTTATTATCAAGTGTCAGGGGGGCAAGTAGGAAACGATGGCTGTCAAGCTCCGTTCGGCATCGGTGAAGCGTGACCATCCTGCGCGTGCGCCTGCCGTGTAACGGATGTTCAATACTTGTTTCGTATTTGTCCCACAAACAAACACTGGTCACGTCCGAAACTCACTATTACTTAACACCTAAGCTAGTTCTTTTTTTTAATACAGTTACCTAACGTATGGCAATGCGAGTGTGAATTCTATTGTGTACTCGGTCCAGTTGTACAAGTTCTTTTTTTTCGTGTAATCGTGATGTAACCCCAAATAATTGTCCATATTCGCGTTTCGTGTAATAGAATTTATAATGAGCTATAACTTTTACTTTGCTCAATGCTTATAATGCATTTTATATATAGTTGTGTAGCAATGCGATTATAACTAGATAATAAGTAGTATACATAATTTCTGTCTTAAACTATTTTTAAAGTATGATTTATATATAATTTACACAAACTTACAAACAAATAGTTATGTATATTTGAATGAATAAGTTTATATAATGTGTTTATATAAGCATTTTACATTTATTAGGTTTTTATCACGTAAACAGAGAAAGCTGAGTGATACATTGCTCTTTTCCCTCCTTCTCATTGGTTCAGAGTTCCCACTTATCGAAAAAAATATTCGGAATACATACATATTAATCAAATAAATTTGTATTCTGAATATTAAATGTATTTTTAGAATTTTTATGTAATGGGATTACGATAACAAGAAAAAAAATCTTAATCAATAGGTAAAAAGAAAGCGCTTTTGCGTAACATATTCGAAATCAGTGTCAGGTGTGAGGCTTTCTATACAAAGTTCCAACTACATAATATCGTGTGAGGAAACGGTTTTTTCCGCTTTTAACCTCTTTTTGACGTTTATATATGATTATTTTCGTATATTTTTTAAATACTGCTATTTCAGTCCAATTCTCACTAAAATTTGTGTAAAAAATTTATGTCATGCTGTAATATTATTTTGATTTATAAGTTTTAAGTGTACTAAAATATTTTTTGAACAAATTTTCATAATGTTAATGTTATTCTAAAAAACTACTTAAAATGTAGTATCTACCAAAAGATAACTCTAGAAAAGAGTTGGTACTGAAACATACACATTATATGCATTACAAAGCTTGTCACTGTACGAGCCAAACAATGTGTGCACTTTCTAATTCGAATCCTCAGAGCGTGTCGAGCGCATCATGACTAAAGGGAAATTAGTCAATTATTTGTTGTTAACACGCTTCCGTGTCACGTTGGTTTAATTATTCAGTTTATTTTATTGGTATTTAATGCGAAACATATATAGCTAGTGATCTGAGTTTTTGTATACATTTTTAAAATCGACATTAAAACCAAAGTTAAATCAGCTTCACGCTGTATCCCGCACAGATCAGGGTCGGCAGACGGGCATAGTGTTAAGACACTCCGTGCCTCACTTTCCGCCGAATTCTGGAGGCATAGCGCGTTGAGTGGGGAATTCAACGTCGCGTTTTGCCTCACCACTAGAGCGAAGATATGAAAATATAAATATACTTACTTTCTCGATTGGATATCGAACCCACAGCCAGTCGCGTTTACAGTACGATTGGCGACAATATCAGTTAGGCTGTAATAATTTTATGTACTTATTATCTGTAATATACATATATTCCTCCAGAATTTCGCGGAAATTGGGTTGGATAAAGCTTAACACTAGGCTTCCTCTGCCTACCCTACTGTGTGTGGGATACAGTGTGAGCCTGGTCTTATTTTAGTCCGTATTCTTTTACCTACGATAGTTTAACATCATAACATTTTTTGTACATAGCCAAGAACTTGACAAAGAATATTTAATGTTTAACATGACTTCATTCTGTAAATAATATTTACGGAACACTTGAAGGTTGAATTAAACAGGTTTATTAGTATATCTACAGCAATATATTTAACTTAGTTGTTTGTGTGTAGTTGAAAGACAAACTAGAAACGTTCTTGTTACTGACCTAGGGCAAGACAACTTGACTGCAGGTGTTTTAGTACATATTTAATACCGTTACTAAGATGTTGACCACTCTCAATATTGGACTACAATGACCGACATGTCCTACCTAAAATATTTGAAATGATCAAATTCTTTCACTCTAACTCTTCCTTCCTTATTCTTTCTAATAGAAAACTATATAACGAATCTTAAAATGTCTGACAAGTAGATTGTCTTCCATAAAAAATAAATTGTATGACGTCGGAACCTTCTTATGGAAGGCAAAAATGCAATATTCTACTAAGTAAGCGAGTGTACTTGTTGCAAGGAAAATGCATAAAGCTTTTATTGAATGTGGCCCTGAACTAAAATATGTAATAATATTTAACGAATATCAAATGTCTTAGTTAAAATATAATATTATTTATATTTTTTTACTAGTATCGTGGCAATTCTTGTATTTGATACCTATATATTTTATTATTATTAATATAAATATTTGCGAGTTTTCACTTTCTATACTTTACCTAGGCACTGAAATTTTAAAATAAAATCGAACGTGACAAATCGCAAATGTCTTATGTGCTCTTTTGAACTATTATAAAATATTAAAAAAAGGAATTTGCAAATTTTAATTTCGATACTCTACTTAGGAACTTTTTTATCAATTTTTAGCAATTTAAATCTAAACAAACAATATAGTGGTGACGAGCAGCTAAAATTAGCATTTTTAAAGTAATTCTGTATGCGAAGTTAAGAGCTCCATATAAGAATAAAAAAGTCGAATAATAGTCGATTGCTTTTTAAAAATATATATATAAAAGAAATTCTTTCATAAGTGTAGAATTACACTTTAAAAATGTAAAAACAACAATTGTCTTATTATTTACACTTTTAACAAATAACTTTACTCTTATTTAACATCACTCAGATGCCTATAGCCTAGTGGGCAATATTTGCCTACTCATGCCGTTTTAAGAGAATTTTCAATATGATTGCTTTGACCGTTTGGTATTTGACTACGGGATATTGAATATTAAGTTTACTTTCATACACGTTTAGACCCCTTCTACATTTATTGTAGTAAATATTTCGTAGTATAAAATTCGATATTACATTCTATTTCTTAGTATCTAGAGGAAATTTATTTTTTCTTAGTACCTAGAGGCCAGTCGTAGCGCAGGGGAACAGAGTGTGACTGTAAAACCAACTGGTTGTGGGTCCGATCCCCACTCGAGATGAAATATTTATTTAATTTTATATTTCCATTTCTTCGCTCTGGTGTAGAGGCTTGAGGTGAGAGGTGTAGAGGTGTTTATGACTTTAGAATTTTGTAAATTATATTGTACAAAAAAATATTTCTTCTTTTGTAGAAAAGAGATTTATTTATTATTAATGGCAAAACGTCCAATATCACTCTCATTTTGGATTTTTTGAACATAGTTTTATTACGTCTATAGTTTTATTAGGAACTTTGTAAATTTGTAAAGCTGAGTAAAATTAAAAAAAAAATGATTGAATCTTAAATTTTTTGACATTGACTTTAAAGAATGTGGATGAAGCCTATACGTTGGTAAAGAATCCCAACGTTGGTACTGGTAGTTCGAGGGCGTCATTTTAAAATTTTTTTTTAGTTTTTTAACCAATATTAATACTTATATTAATTAATAAGTATATTATTAAAGGTTTTATTTCACATATTGAGTGGCATATTCTTGCAATCATGTTTTATTAGACCCGGATAGAACACCTAAGTCTTTTCTCATCCAATCGTATTTCAAGTACGTATAACAAATTCTCTTTATAAAAGTTATAATGTTCTATATCGTTATACTTACTAGTGATTATTTACATGATAGTATCTTCTTCACAGATATAGTGGTGATGACTGGTATAATTGGAATATTTTCTCACGTTTTGACTTCTTGAAGGTAAATTACTATCTTCGCATAGTATGTGCATACGTTGGGTTTTGTATAACTTGTAGCACCTACTTTTATTATATTAAACTTGTTAATTATTAAAACAAAAACAGTTTTAATTAAAACAATAATAAAATATTAAATTTCATTTTTTCCTATTAAAAGTAAGTTAGTTGACATTATTATTTTTTATGTGTTGTACCGTTGTATAGTGAATTAATAAATATTATTGTGTATTTACAATACAGAATCAACTATTGTAAGCATACCTGTGAACGTGAATATTAAGTAGTTCTTTAACCAGAATCTACTAACTTTCCTATGGTACTACGTAGACATACACAGAGAATATTTAGATCGAAAATTTATACTCGCAATATATTTACATTTCCCCTTATAATTAAACATCATAGTGGGTGTATAGACGATTCAGGTCGCTTGGTTTGCGGTTCATATATTTAACGGTTCGCTTAGCATTCACATTTTTATATCATTTATGTGTATAACTATTCCCCGTGACCAATGCACGCATAACTACTATATTTATACGATCGTATGGTGAATGAATATATTGTGAAAATATCAGTAGACGTTAAAATAATTTGACTTATTTTCTTGCTAACACAGCGAAAAATATCAAATTACTATTATCACAAACTCAAATTCGATTATCAAATGCGTCAAGTGTAATATTTGCTTACATTTTTTTACAAAGCAACTCCAATTATTAACTCTAGCTAGCTATGGTAAGTAAAAAATGTCTTAAGTTACAGAATGTGTCAGGCTATGACTAGGGGCCCAGTCAACATATTATTCACGTGGATCGCTACATTCGTGTCGATTTTATCACTGCAAATAAATATAGAGAACATTATAATGAGCGAAAAAGAGAAATATCATCACGCAATAAGATTATAACGTGTGTATATATATGTTGGAGATTGCAATTTAAATAACCGTGAAAAAAGAAAACCATACACATTGCTACACATATATATATATATATATGTCGACTATTTTATTTCTTCTCTATTATAAAGTTATACTATTTTAGTATAAAATCTCAATACAAAAACAATATAGAAAGCTACATAGGTCTTTCAGAAAGAGTAGCTATATTAAAGATGAAATTTGAAAGCCTCAACCTAGCAATAATACAGGTGAATGCCTATATATGAGTGTTTTTTTTATATAACGGTTGAAAGGGCAATTAGGCTCACAAAGAAAAATTATATTTTGATGGACGATGTAATAATAACATCTCCCATTCGAAGCAGACGCTTGCTTATTTCATTTTATATAAAATAAATAAATAAATCAGCTTCACGCTGTATCCAATACACAGCAGGGTATATATATATATATATATATATATATATATATATAAAATCTGTTTAAAAAAAAAACACTATCTATCTAAAAATATTTAAAATACTAATAATACATTTAATTACAGACACCAAACCGAAATGGGGGTCAAAACGCATCCTTATCCAGTACAGTTGTACCGGAAGTGAACGGGTCCAGGCCAACGTTTAAGCCAGTCACAGTGTTAGAAGACCTACAAGCAGTCAGATGCGCTGAGTTTCATCCCAACGGAAAGTTGTACGCCGTTGGATCTAATACGAAGACTTTAAGGATATGCACATACCCCAAGATTGACGATGTTAAGTAAGTACAGTATATGTATATATAAGATCACTTTTCAAAATTATACGAGATGAAGTTTTTCATTTCTTCACTCTGATGTTGATTCAAAGCGCGGCGTGGAGTATCGCCACTCAACACACAACTATATTGTACTATTCACAGAGTTTATAAATATTTAAGATGTAGACTGTTACGTTATATTAATCTATGTAAGTTCTTTGTTTATAACTCGTTTCCATTTCGTCATTTGACGCAAGACAGTTCCGCAAGTTTTGTGTCGCCTTGATGAGCGTGGCCATGAATTATAAAAGTGTCCTTTCTCCATACACACATCATTTATATAATAATTGATGATTTCTAGTCACTTATCAGTCCAGCATAATAGTGATGTAGCGGTAGGCAATTCAATTAAATATATGACGCTGTCGAGGCACGGGGGAACTAACTAGTGTGTGACTGTAACGCGATGGTTGAAGGCTCGATTCTCATTCGAGGGAATTAATTATAAATTATTTATTAAAATTTTGATTTCTTGCCACACAACACGCAATGTCTCAAAAAATTGGCTTAAAATGGGGAATAGAGTGTCTTAACACTGTGTTACCTCTGTCTCTACCCTGCTGTGTGCGGAGGACAGCGTGAAGCTGATTTATTTTATTTTTATTTATATTTATATTACGGCATACTGGTTGGTGTCGTGACTGTCGCCCTGCATGGCCCACAAGTCATAAATTATTTCTTGTTTCGAAATGAAATCAGCTATAAAAATGGCAACAATTTCTACAGGTTTACATGTACGTCGTGATTTACATTTAAGATACTTACGTAATTACATTGCAGCAAGATCTTGATATCTTAATACCAGTCAAAAAGGTCACATATTAGCTCATCAATTCACCATTAATTTTATATTTAGCTGTTTCTTACTAAATAGTTTTTGATCACTTATAACATATTATAAGTATCAAAGAGATCAATGCAAAGTTTCAATTAAAAAATCAAAATAAAAAAAAAGCATTAAAGACGTGCAAATGCATCTTGAAGTTATATTTTACTGTTATGCTGGTTTCCGCACAAGTCTACCCACTGGCACTCACTACACATGCCTTATTAATTTAAAACGTATATTATAGTTAAAATAATATTGTAGTTTTGTATTTATATTTGTATATAAGTAAAATTAGAATAATCAAATACGCTCATTATATATTTTATAGTAGTTTAAATAATTAAGCCTTCGAGGCGCAAGAAATTAAATATTTAATATTTTCATTTACATATACATAAACCTACATGCGGGTAACAGCGTGAAGCTAATTTTTTTAATAAATAAACAAAACACTCCGTTTGAGGCTTTTAATTTTCATATAACGTATATTCATATTATTGTGATCAAATAATTCATATGTTTACATTGATGTTAATATCGAGTCAACGACCTATAGATTTATTTATGCACGAATCGTTTCTTATACAAAATAGGATCGAGTGACTTTGCTTACTCGACGCCTACAATGACAGGACAGTGGTCTAACTTAAACTAACTTAAGTTAGGCGAGATGATATTTTGCATAATTATTTAGTTCACAATAATAAATACGGTATACCAAATTCAAAACCGAATAATGATCGATAATGACAATTGATAGCGATTTTAGCGAAAATAACTTAATGATAGTCAAAAATGCACATGTAATACTAGTTATTATTTTGTGTAACGATATGGTGTCAGAAATGTATACTACTACTATACGTCGAGAGATCTTGTCGTATCTCAATAGTGCCTTCTTTTGAGATAGGTCACAATATATATGTGAAGTTGGTGTGAGGTGACTGTCGTTCCGTTTTTAATATATTGAAATCAATCAAATATTCTAAAGTAAAAGATTAATTGAACAAAACTCATTTCGCATGTCAAAGTGGTTTCATATTATATATATATATATGTTTGGTTCTATTGTGGTGTACAAATAAAGCAATAATAATAATATAATAATAATAATTATTGTAGTTAGTACTACGTACTTCGTGTTAAGTGTTGCGATTAAATATTTTCTTTCATATCGATACACATATCCTTATCGATATATATCTAAGCTGCAAAGTTGATGACACTACCTATAATAAAACAATTTATGAGAATTGGTACACGTGGTCGCCTTGTAAATAATTGACTAATCGTCTAATCTAACATATTTTTACGTCACCTGCCTATGATTACTATGATATAGGATATTCTATTATAAATTCTTTTCGGCACGATATTCTATATATCTTTATTCTATATATATTCTCGTGATACATTTAATAGAAAATAAAACTGAAGTTTCCGCTAAATAAAACTAAATGTCTCAGCTCACATGAAAAGTGGAGCGTGAACGTATAATTTACTTCTTGCTTTTTTTTATCATTAATTCTTCTCCTACATATCTAAACGTATGTAATAGGTTTAATAAATATTAAAATATGTTGTTCATTTACAGAGATACCAGTGCACCAACAGCACCTACAGTTCTTCTTAAAAGGACAAAGCATCACAAAGGCAGTATCTACTGCTTAGCGTGGAGTCCTGCCGGTGATCTCCTTGCTACCGGATCCAATGACAAGACTGTTAAACTTATGCGATTTAATAGTCACGCGTGTAACTTGGAAGGACAAGAGGCAAGTTTAATTTAGTATTAAAACTATTCATGTAGATTTACTTTTTAATTTTTCGAGGCATTGCGCGTCGAGTGGCCCAACCTCAACTCAACCCCGGACTTTTGCCAGAGCAAAGAAATGAACAACATTTTCTGTTTTTTTTTATATATGTAGATATTTTTATAATGTTAAAAACAGAAAATGTTACGCATTAGTTTCTATGTTTTTTTATATTGATGTCAATATATGTTGAGAAAAAATCAATCAGTGTCGTTAAGTAATTGTGTAATTGACGCAATAAATAGACAGAATAAATTGAAGGACAATTACAATAAAAAACAAACATCTGGGTTTTATGACACTATTTTCATTAGTGCTCTCAATTAACCTCGGAATCTTTTGTTTTTTTTTTTATATCTTAAATCGAACTTGTAGTCTTAACTTTTAAGTACTACGTTCAGAATGGTGTAATGGTACACTTTCTGTTTGCAAATATTTCTATATTTGAAAGATTTCATACATTTACTTTGCGTAAACACGCGATATTTTCACGTATTGTGATTTAAATTGTATAATATATCCTACTAATATTATAAATTTGAAAGTTTATGGAGGATGGATGTTCCAATTTTATCAAAAAACTACTGAACGGATTGAGATGAAACTTTTCAGTAATATTGCTTATACACCAGAATAACACATGGCTACAATTTATGTAAAGTTTTTGAATAAAATGACTATTATATAACAATTAATTTAAGTGAGTGAAGTAGAGTCGCAGATTTTTTTCAATTTCGTAAAATAAATAAAATTAACAACCAAAAGGAAAAAGAAACACTCCTTATTTTCAATGTTACATTTCATTTATAGAGTGACCATGTAACACCAGTATTATGTTACTGCAACAGTGTCTCTATGTAATCTGAAACTTGAAGGTAAATTCAATATGCACTTCGTAACTGCAATGAAGATTGATTTGGAAGCAATTGGATCAATTGTAGCTGTTATTGCGTCTGGCGAGTCGAGCGTTTCTAATTTTGTTGTTGTTTTTTTTTTTAAATAAGCTTTATAATGAAGGTTTACGTTGAAATGACATAAGAATCGACTTATGTCAACTGTCGATTTCTTTAAAGTATAAAGAATATAATTCAATATTGGAGTATCAATAAATGTGTCTAATATTTTTCTAAACTATATTAGTTTAATAATATATTTTAATTACTTATTTTTTTTAAATACATACAAACAAACATAAATTGAAAAGAAAAACGCCCTTATCTTTAAGATAAATGGTAAATACTATATTTACCATTTCAATAGGGACTTCACGTTGATCGAAAAAAGTGACTTAACTAATTCATCACCACGATGTCTGAAATAGAATATCAAAATGAAAATTTTTCTCTTTAATTTTAATTAAATTTTATTTAATCTTCTAATCCAGCGCAAGAATCTCACTTTGTAGTTGATAATAGTTTGCCGAGGAGGTTGTACACTTTTTATAAAAAAAATGACACTTCGACACAAGCGTGTGACTGTAAACGCGACAGGTTGTGGGTTCGATTCCTTCGATAAAATGTAATATTTCATATTTTCATTTCTCCGCTTTGGTGTCGAGTTAAAGCGCGGTGTTGAATTCCGCCCCTCAATATGCAATGCCTTCCGAATTCAGGGGAAAATCAGGCGCGGTATGTCTCAATACTAGGCTCCCTCTGCTTACTTATTGGAATTTGGCATTTGGATTTAAATAAGTAAAGAAATTTATGTGTTATCATCATTTCTACCCTAAAAAGTGAAGAATGACATACCGGCTTATCTTTTGAAACTAAAATATATCTTAATAGCATATATACTTGTATCTCTTAGAAATAAATTTAATTTTCATTTAACAATAAGTTGTCATATCAATTTGATTATCGTATCTTGATGAATTGGTGAAAATTAAATTATGACGAGTCCCTCCAACAAGTTTAATTAATTTACTCGGTGTATTTGAACTTGGCAATAAAACTCCTTGATATAAAGTCCGAATGAAAAATTTGTGACATTTCATAAAGTTCAGAAGTCTTGTTGAAATTACTTTTTTTATCTCTAGCTACTAGGTGTTGTACTCTGAGTTTGCATATAAAATTATAAAGTTAATATTTTATATAACATTAAAATGTATATTTTAATAATACGAACATTTCCATGTGTTTCAAATATTTATATCGTCAATTAACAACACATATATGGTGTCGTCTTGGGTCTCACAGATACCACAGTATATCGTCTTAAAAATATCTATTAAACTTATATAATATACATTCATCGTCATTTACAATTTTATACGTATCAATTCAAGTATTGAGAAGCGAGGAGGTAATCGTTGACTGAGGACCCCTCCGTTCCAATATTGCTTTACAGCGATTGAAATTACCTTTGTTACATGGTACTACAAAAAAAAAGTTATCGATGTCGATGACTGACAGTTTCCGTTGCGAAATCAACGTGTTAACGGAAAATTTGAAGAAATGATTTACACATAATATTGTAATCACATTTCTCATAGGATTGGACAAATATTCACATTTATGAAAATAAAATTATTTGGTATTCGATTCGATTTGCCGTTTCGATTTTGTATTTTCGTTAATCAAGAGCAAAATTAAGACAAATTTTTGGACTGTAACGAATTATTTTTTACTTATGAATACTTATCCTTAACAGGTAGAGTTGACGATGCACGATGGTACCGTACGCGATGTATGCTTCATAGAAGACACTTCGAACAAGACGAGTCTTTTAGTGAGCGGTGGTGCTGGGGATTGCAAGATATACGTCACCGATTGTGCCACGGGAAAGACTTTCCAGGTTAGTGGAAAATATTACAGGTACTTTAGATTATACGTTTTTAGATTTAAATAAGTTTTATTTTAACCTCGTTTGTATTATAAATTAGTTGTTCATGTTTATGTTTTTTAATAATAACTTTTAAAATTATATAAAAAAATCATATTAATGGCCTACATATATCTTCATAAAGTGGTATAATTCATAATTCAAAAGATCACAATTTAATACTCTTAAACTGCCTGTCCTGCTGAGCGGGATACAGCGGGGAGCAGTGTCCTTGTTTTTTAACTATTTAATATTTATTTCATGTCAATAGTCACTGAGCGGACATTCCGGACATGTTCTCTCCTTATACAACTGGGGTGGCGCTATGTTCGTCTCGGGCAGTCAAGATAAGACTGTGCGCTTCTGGGACCTACGCACTGGAGGTTGCGTCAATGTCATATCACCACCGACAGGACATGCTACTAAGGTAAAATTATTGATTTATCTTTACTTTTACCATGGATAAGTCATTATATTGTCCAACTTTTAATATTGCTTAGAATTGACAATATGGATATCATAATTTATAGTTGCTGTTATAGCCCGAGGGCGTAAGGGTGTAACTGTAAACGATGGTTGTGGGTTCTGTTCTCACTTAGGAGAATGTAATATAAAAAAACATCATTTTGTCGCTCTGGCTCAGGCAAAGCGCATCATCAAGTCACTCTGCCACTACACGAAATGACTCAGGAATACAGCAGAAAGTGGAGAAGGAAAGTGTCTTAATGAAAATTCAGAGTCTTTAGACTCTGATACAATAGTGTTTACACTATTCTATTAGATTTTCGCTGTCTAGCCTGCTGTGTGCGAACAAAATAAAACAAAGCTAAAAAAATATTAATTATTTTGTCGAACACATATATGCAATAGTCTAAGGAAAAGATAAATAATACTTTTATCATTCCGAATATTTATGACTTTTCGATTCTGTATTAAATTGTGGCTACGATTGAAACCATCTCAAACATAAAATATATTTGCAATGTGATTTTTTTTCTGAACACGATGAATAACAAATTATATTTTGAAGCTACCTTTGATATTGTCAGCCATAAAAGAAACTTTCGATGTTGGGTCGTCAGCGAGAAGCTTTATTGCTACTGCTACTCTTCAAAAATTTCGGCGATAAGTCAATCACAATGTGCCATTTACTGAATGAATGTAATAAAATAGAATTGAAATTTTAATAAAATAGTCTATTTTTATGTTTTATGTAATTTATTTTCTTTTATTTAGAATTGTAAATATAGAACTTTCAATATATTGTTTAATATGGTTTCTTATTTTAGTTATATATCAGGTTAGGCAGAGCAAGCCTGGGAACCTAATATTAGGACAGTTCCTTTCCAATTAGTACTATCTCGTTCCCCACTTTCTGGCGTCTCATTTTAAATATATAAATATTATTTATATACTGAGGCCATCGTGGCGCAACAGCACAAGCGTGCGACCGTATATGCTACTGTCAGTGGGTTGAATCCTTCTCGGGGAAATGATCTATTTCTTTTGTAAACTTCATTTCATCTCTCTGGCAAGAAGGCAAAACGCGGCGATAAATTCCGCCTCTCAACACGCAATGCCTCGAAAAATTGGCCAAAGGGGGAAAACAGAGTGTCCTAACTTTAGGTTTGCGGGATGCAGCGTGAAGCTGATAAAAATAATGTACATCTTGATTTATTGTACAATACGAGATTTAATTTAAGTAGAAGGTGAATGCTATACAATTAATATAAATTAATTATTCAGCTGCTCGCCCTATCCATTTCAGTAATGTCTGAGTTGACTTGCACTTTTAGAACAATTTCTTTGTAGAATAATAAATTCTCAGTCCATTTAAGCTTTTAAATCTCTATACACACTAAGAAATAGAAGATTTTTTCGTGTATTATATTTACTATGACTTTTCCAAAATATATACATTTTATACGGTTTATAATTTATTTATACGAATAAATTTATTAATTATTATTATTATTCATAAACGTTTGTACAAATTTACCACTATCTACGAACAGACGACTTACCTTAGAGAACATTTTTCAACTGAATTGTAAATGAAATTATAACAAATATATATAATATATGTAACTAAATATACATTTATAAAGACTAGTTAAGCTCTACATGATGCAAGTGCTATATCACAGTTAGAAAAATATATATTTTGTGTTTGATATATACAATTTCGAATTATAGATCTATGCGTAGTGTACCTATTACATTGAAACTAATAAATATAATTTCGTGACTGAACAATTAATATAAGTCAACTTCATACTGTATCCCGCATATAGCAGGCTAGGCAGACAACTAGTGCTAAGACGCTCCGTTCATCACTTTTCGTCGAATTATTCGAGGCATTGGGTGTTGAGTGGCGTAACTCAACGCCGGGCATTCATTTCCCCGAGTGAAGATTAGTTACACCGTTGTGCCACTGCGCCTCGACGACTGTGTAATATTATGAAATAAATAGTATTATTTATATATACAGGGATCAGCAGTAGCCTCGCTGGCCGTGGACCCCAGCGGTCGCTTGCTGGTCTGCGGTCACGACGACGGCTCGTGCGCGCTGCACGACGTGCGCGGGTCGCGCGCCCTGCAGCGGTTCACGCCGCACTCCAGCGACGTCAGGAGTGTCAGGTTCTCGCCCGGCGCATACTATTTGTTGACTGCGGGCTATGATGGGAGGGTTGTTCTTACTGATTTGCAAGGTTAGTTATTATTTTTTTTTTTGTTTTTGTTGTTTATTAGTTCGTGGTTCGTGGGGTGTGTCTACTATAATATAATGCACTCACGTATAATAGCAGAGTAGTTAAAGTGACTAACGTTGTCTTATTATCACTCCTCTTTCCAAATTCCAGATTGTTTCATTTCCCAGCCGGCTTGACTCAAAAACCTTGTTGTTTATGTCAGAGCGGAAAAATTTAATATTTTTTATGGAAAAATACTTTTTTAGTAAATGTATAAAAATTTGAAAGTACGTATAAATAAGTTGTAACAGTCGTATAGAACTATCGACGTATCTGTATGAGAACGTATCGCTTAGTGATTCGAACACTTGGACGCAGGTTGACGGGATTGGAACCCGCCACTTTTTTAAATGAGTTTCTTAAATTTTGATGATTTTTGTTAAAAAAATTAAAAAGTACTTACTGTAACCTGCAATTCTACAAAAGCTAATATTAACTTTTTTTATTAATGGTGTAATCACATTACATATAAATTAAAACGAAATATATAATAACTTACGATCATTACAATGACAACAAAGTATTTTTAATGAATAATAATGATTCTATGGCAATGTCTACACTAACCGGTGACTTGATTAATTGTATCATGCCCCATTATGCCGCCATTTAGGGTGCGCAACGGACGCGCTAATATACTTTATATAATATAATAAATAAAGATAAAGAAAAGATATCTGGTTCGTATAGATATCGGTTACCCATGTTTGAACATTCAGACAGACAGCGTTTCTCTTTAAAATGTGATTGAATTGACAATCTCGTGAACGTAGAAAAATTATCTAAATATTTGGACATAGCCCATTAAGTAACCATCATGTGAGATGTCATTCCCTCGATAATAATCTATTAATATGCGCATAAACCGTGATATTGTACAAAATGTCATAATTTCGTCACGTCATAACCACGAGACAGATTGGCAGACTAATCTCGCTGTGACAATACACAAAATAAACGCTACGTGACGTGACTGAGCGGTTAAGATAAGGGTTGGTCCTCGACGGCCGCACTCGTTTTTTTTTATATTTTTAATTTTTTTGTACGCATTTTGTGAACACTTAATACTTGCCGTTATATTCGTAAATGTGCTGTGGCTTTTTGTTTTAGTGTATCTTAGCGCGTATAAAAACCTAAAAATATATTTATTAAATATAAGCCTCCTTGTTAAAATGACCCTTCCTTTTTGAACTTCAAGCTAAACGGCCGAATAAATTGTTGTCAATTTGAGATAACCGATCACTCACCGAACGAGGAGACCGACTCACTGAAAGAGGAGAATGGAGTGCGGACTACAGTGTGAAGCTGATTTGAATCAATTTCGATCTTATAATATAAAATATTTAGATAACTTTACTGTAGACTCGCATCAGATATCAAAATATTACGTGTGATATCTTACAAAAGTTATTAGAGTGTGAAAGATGACAGTGGTTATTTACTGCAGCAATTGTAAATATTTAATATCCTAAAAGTTAACTTATGACGTTCAAGTTATGAGGCTTTATTAAAATCACATAAATGAAAAGAAGTAGTAAATTGTACTAAAGTATTTTTTTCCTTTTTTTTATTTTATTTTTTTTAATAATAATAATATTTGATAGAATATTTCTTAAATCTTTTCATATTTGTTTACGTATGACATTCAATTATCTTCACAGGTGACCTAACCTGCGCCCTGCCAAGCGTTCCCGTAGCACGACATCCAGACAAGGTGATCTCAGCAAGATGGCACCCCGACGACTTCTCCTTCTTGTCGACCTCCGCCGACAAAACTGCTGTACTCTGGACTATACCGCCTGTTTAAATCCAGTAACGGCCTAGAGAAATGTTAATGGAAATAAGTTTCATAGATCTATTTCGGTCCATAATTTATTATTCGTATAGGCTTTCCATCGAAAACATTCATAAATTGGCTGTTTTGTATAGAAACCTGTATAGCGCTTAATAACTCTGCTTATTGGACCGAGACAGGTCTACAATGTAACAGTATGATCGTATAGCGCCTCAATGCGCTCTATTGCTATGAAATTTGAATATGTTTAACTTCCTTATGATGTCTAATACGACTGACGTTTTCCCCTTTTTTTTCTACTAAGCTGTTAATGTTTGTTCGTTCCAATCGATTTCTAGGTAAATTAGTTAAAATTGTGGTCTCGATTCTCAGTATTTCAATGTTTCTAATGTATTTCATAGCTTGTAGTTTTGTTGTCGTATTTTTCACAACATAGTGTTTGATTGATTGAAATATTTTTTTTTTATTGTAAAAAAAAACTTATACTATCCGAAATTTTGGGTACATTAATTTAATAAATATCTTATATCTTAATAACGTTAATCTTATACGTAATTATTTCAATAATTTTGATGTTATAATTTTCTATCGAACACCTTAATACCAACGATAGTTAATTGTTTAAAATCAATGATATTAATTATTTAGGTAGAAATATTGTTAGAATATTTTTAACTGCCGATTTATCGTAACATCTAATATAGAATTTAACTGATGAAAGCATTGTATAGAGAGTACTCACCAAATTTTTTTGTTTTATATTATTGTATATGCACACAACACAACACTTTTGTATATGGAAAACGGCCAAAAAAATTTAAATTGTAAAAAAAAAATCAATGTAAAATTTTAGTACAGCAAACACCGTTTATGACATATATATAATGTAGGTAAATATATGTAGCTCAAAATTATTCTTTCTTTTTTGGCCGTTAGACGCCGATATGTTTGTGTAAAGACTACAATTTTAGATTAACACATTAAAACCTAAACTATTTGAATTTCTATTAAAATTTAATTTATTTCATTTAAGACTACTTGTATTCGTATACACATCATGTTGTATTGTCTGAATGAAATGATCTCTTGGCTTACAACTATAATGTAATATGTACTTATATGGTTTATATTTAACAGTATTTTTGATATAAACACAATGACTTTAGTTATTACCGTGCTTTGAGAGTGCTTTTTGTGTCATTTCACTAAAAAGCTTTAATATTTTATATGAGGTTTAAGTATTCTGTCAATAATATAATTTAATTAATTTCACTGTGCAATAAGAATAGTATGTGTGTAAAACTAAAAAAAAAACATCAATAGAATTTAGGAAGCTTGAAAAACTTATACTGAATTGTAGAATTGGTAAATTTGCAGAATTTCGTACAAGTGTCACGATGTTTGAATCGATTTCGTTTCGTCACGAAATTTTATATATTTGAATCTAAATTGTATATACATTTTTACTGCTTCTCACACAGGGTTAATATATATAAAGTAAAGTAAAATACTCTTTATTGTACACCGAATAATTAATTACAATATACATTTAATATGCTGTCTGTTTGAGCGTTCATTCATTCGCTTTAATTGAATGACATTTGACTGATAAATTGGACTTACACTATTTTGAAATTATGAATTTGAAATTTTATCTTTGGCTATAATTATATGCACATAATACTTTTTTCATAGTGTTTGTTTAAATCGGCAGCAGATTGTATTGTAGAAACATAAACAATGAATATTGCTTTAGCGATGGCTTCCGCAGTGACGTAAACTAATATAAAACTTTCTTATACTCAACTTTCTTTCTATAGGGAAAACGAAAATGATAAATTATTTTTTTTTTAACGCAACGTCTACTGTCAGTTTAATACTTAACAAAAATGCAGATAGCATGGCGCGTGCATAGTGAATGTACCAATAATTTAATAAATATATTAAAATTTTGAACTTATGAACGAACGAACTAAATTAACTCTGGTAGAATGGAAAAAAAATTAAGCAGTAAGCTGCTGATGAAGTAAATTGGGCTTTCTAGAAGTTTTGATTTCAATAAATTAAAATAAATTAACGATTATATGAGGTTATGTTAGCTCAGATTCTTAATTACGGCCTGCAGTTTTGGAAAGCCTGACATTTGCTTGACATCCCTGGCATGCCAAGCCTCATGGCAAGCCTGGCATTTGCTTGACATCCCTGGCATGCCAAGCCTCATGGCAAGCCTGGCATCTTTCAGGAGAATATAAAGATACTGGTTAAGTAATGTGGGATTTGAGCTTTAAAATGTACATGACTGCACAAATGTATTGTAATATATTAACTTATTTAACATTTAAAATATCATCTGTTAATTAATGGATTGATCTTTGTTTATTCCTTTCGTACTTTTTTATTTTCTTCATATAAAAGAAAATATATATATAATATATTTAATAATAATAGTGGAAACATAGTTTGAATCTAAATATTAATATAATGTTAAATATTTTTTGCATGATTCAAACATTTTATGAATAGGTTACTCGTATGTACTGAGCTACGAACAAATTGTGCTAAACTGAATTCCGTTAACAACTGTATCTTATACTTATCAATATAATCCCATATTTACTACATGTTGTTTGATTTACCTTAATGTCAGTCTACTTCTAATATAATATGCTAGCCGACCTGGGCGGCTTCGCCCGCTTGAACTATTCGCATATTTATATAGTACTGATATTTCAAGTATTCGGGGCACCAGCGTACGACTGTAAATGCGACTATTGTGGGTTCGATTCTCACTCAAGGGAATTAATTATTTCATATTTTTATTTCCTCGCTCTGGTAACGAGGCAAAACGCCGCCATTTAATACGCAATTTTAAAAATTCGAGGGAAAGTGAGTGAATTAATGGGAAGCTTAGTATATATAAAAATTATATACATATATATTTTATATAGTAGATCTAAACATAAGGTTCCTGCTGCCTACTCGGCTATATGCGGGATACAGCGTGAACCTAATAAAAATGTATACTGAAAAATTTTTCTTCATTTCAAGTGTTAATCTAAATAGTAAAACGTTGTTTAGTTATAATAAAAGTTAAATCATAGTCGTGGTATGATACAATAATAAAAAAAAAATAACTGTATTTAAATAAAAATAAACAATTTGATTATCCATTACAATGTTTTATAGAAAGAAAAAGTTCATAACTCGTTTCACAGCCAGCAGACGCTGCGCGCTGGTGAAAAGTGATATATAATATATTATGGATTTTCAATTTTCAGACAGTGTTAGATACATTACGCTACTTTGCGTTGTGATTTTTTTTATTTCTTTTAGTTTGGGGATACGCACAGTCCCCATTCGCAGCTCAACTTTCAAAACATCGCTTGCTGAGTAGCGGAACTCAACACCGCTTTTTCTCTCAGCTTTTTTCTTTTTTCAGGTCCAGGAAATGAAACTATTTAAATCCTCTGGTGAAAACCCGTGATCCAACTCTCCCTTGTATACCTATTTGTGCACACAAGAATTGTATTTTTCATTATTTAAATCTGCACATTTTAATATATAATAGCCGGGAAGATTTTGGTGACTCTACCCTTTTCGTACTATTTATATTACTACTGAACATTGTATTGAACTCGTTGGATGGTTTTCACTTTTTTCCCCCACATACATATACATAAATACACATCTTTTAAATATATTTATTTAAACCAAAAATAAATTATTGCATTGCCTTATCTATATTTACTATTTTAAGGACAAAGCGAGTTAAGTGGCGTGAGAAAATAAAACAACATAACCCTAATGGGAGTTCGTATCTTATTTTGTATAATATCACATATTAATTTATAGCACGCAATCTCTACAATATATATACAAACTAAAATATCTCACTATAATCTATAAGCATTAAATATTTACATATAGGATTTAATAAATGTAAATTTCACAATATTCACCAGCCATATACGAGATTTATATATCGTTGTTTACAGTTCCCGTACTGTTTACTGACACTCAGACTTGGAACTTCATTAGCAAATGGATCTAGGTTCATTTCCAAGATTATTTATGTTGTTTAAAAATCTACTCACATATATGATCTATATGACAAAGTTCCTCGTAGTAAGTAATGCTCCACCCTCCCCTAAAGCTGACCTTAATTACGTCCTTTGATTTCTTAACCTCCCTTTGATCTCATACACGCTTGTTAGAGTACAGTGATATTAGAACATACCAAGAATTAGTTGAATGAGTTTTATCTTATACGTTTATATTATTTGATAAGATACATTGTAATTAAAATTAGGTCCATTTAAAAGGATATTATGATATATAGGAAAATAAGGCTCACAAAGTAATTTATGTATAGAGATACATACCCTAGTAGGGTAGGACGTTTCGTCCTTTTTATCGCCTGTTTAAAGAAATTGTGTGATAAATGGCGGAATGTGACATAACGTTTTTAACATAATATAATTAAATAATTAAACCTCAGTAAGCATTCTTTTAATATTACAAAATAAGAAAATAATATAATAAAAAAAACTTAATATAATAAAAATAATATAATAAGAAAAAATAAGAAAATAATATAATAAAAAAAACGTGGTTTAGGGGCATTATATATATATACTTATACTTATCTTAGGTTCATGCTGTATCCCTAGCGGGATAGTCAGAGAGAACGGAGTGCCAAACGCTACGGTCTCCTTTCGCATCGTCCACTGTCGTCAACCTGTACATGTATGCCTTAAGTGTGGTCTTGGCTTAGAAGAAATCCCATGGTTGACTCCACAGACGATGTAACAGTATATTGTAAAGGAAGAATTTTCGAAGTTTGTTTTGAACGTACCCACGCTTTTTTCCTTTCCGTTATAAGTAAAACACGATAAGATTTCACTTTTGTCAATCATAACAAAATGTTTTATACTTAGATTTCTGCCCTTTTAAAAGGGAGCTTGTTAGTGAACATGAGCTCAGCTATATGAAAATAATGAATTATTTATTTGTTTTCTTACTTTTATACATAGACATTTTGTGTTCATATTCAAAACATATAATGAGGTTGCATGACAACTCATAATTAAAATTACTTAGCGGTTTGCAAGACGTCAACACACCACCTAAATTGATTAACCTAATGCAAGCAGTATTACAGCAACGCTGAAATCTGTCTGGTGCCATGTAGAGACGTTACGCTAATTATATTAATTGTGTAGAGTCTCAGTCTTAATTATATTAAACCTTATTTCTTTTCATGATTCGGAGAGTGGCGTAACTCAACGCCGCGTTTTTGCCTTGGTACCAGAGCGAAGAAATGAAAATGTTAATTAATAATAATTCATTACCCCGATTGGAAATCGAACCCACAGCCGCCGCGTTACAATCACATGCTTTTGAGTGGCCTCTGGCCTCAATCTCGAAATCAAATCTCAAATTATATTTCAATTTCTTTCTTATCTTACGAATATCATTACACTTCTATACTTCAGTCGTAGAGAGTGGGGACTAAAGTTATTATGTAATAATCGCACACATAGGTGTACTACATCCATATAAACTTATATATTTTTTAATCAAATCCCAAAATACGTATCTTTTAGGGCCAATTAAAGTGATGGGGTTCGTTCGGGAAGCAATTTTGTTTTATTTCGTATTCCCGTGTTTCAGCATATTACATGGATATACTTAAAAGTAATAATGTTTACAGCTGTATGTGTTTATTTTATCAGCTTTTTAAAGTTTGATATATGTATGTAATATAAAACAGCCAGTGAGCGCAGTGTGGATGGGATATTTTGATATGTATTAACAAATACGAATTTCAGATATATATATAGTATTATCATATAGTATCATAGTATTATAATATATATAGCCGTCGAGGGGAATGGGCACAAGGATGTGACTGTAACGACTGTTATAAGTTCCATCCCCACTCGAAGGAGTTAACTATTATTTATTAATGTTTTCATTTCAAAGCGCGGCGGTGACTTCCGCCACTCAACACGCAATGTCGCGAAAAATTCGGCGGAAAGTGGGAAACGGAATGTCTGTACACCCTAGTGTTACACACACCGAGACAACAAAGAGAACAGGTAGCAGGAAAAGCTATTCTCTCTGCCTAACGTAATAATATGTTACATATTTAGAGAATATAAGACATATAATACTCGACCTATTATTATATTCAGATAAATTTGTTTGTTAATTTTAAACTGTTCATTGTGAAAAAATCAAGTGACCGTAATTTACGTTGTCATTTCATTTGAGACACTACGTGTTGAAATATAATTAGAATTATTAAATAAATATAAGATATATACCTCACAATATACTATCTTTTAATAGAAAATACCTAATTCAAAACTAAACCAAACAGCAAAAATAACTTTTATATATTGGGAGAGGAATAAAATAAATACTTTTACTATTTTAAATATTTATTTCGTTCTAATTGAGGTTACAATGCAGGCTTACAAAAGACAGAACTATTGCTTTCTATAACTATACAGGGAAACCTCGGAGATTTAATAGTTCAAATAAGCAATTATAGGACTTTTATAGGGGCAGATATTTGTAGCTAGCTGTCGTATGTTACACATGAGAAGATAAAATTCTTTTTTTCCGCTTCAAGTTTTACCCGTTTATAGCAGATAGAGAGAGAGAGAGAGAGAGAGAGAGAAAAAGAGAGAAAGAACTCTGTTCACTCCAATACGAAACACTGTTGAATTTCGGAACTCTACACTGCGCTTGATCTACCCAGAGGCGGGAGATGAAATTTTTTTTTTTTCGAATGGGGATCAATCCTGGTGTCATACCCACAATAAAAGTACCTATAATTTTAAATTGTTTTTAAAAGATATATTATCGATTTAAATTTTTCAATTTGAATCTACATAATTCTTACGACCGGACCTATTCCATACATTCACATATTTCACAAACATATTCCACAAAGACATTAACGACATTAGTACAAAGTGTTCATGTTATATAAAATATTTCAGTTCTTTTAAATTATTTCATACATACTTACTTAGTTATCTATTACACAGTAAATATTGATGTTTGTCACTTGTAATTTTTTTTTATAACATATGAAGTATTGCTACGCAGTAAAAATATTTAACGAAATATGATTTATCATTTTTATATTAATTACACTAAAGTACATAAATTCCTATATGACGTTAAATAAATTGAAGACCAGGAACCGTTGCTTTCAAAGTCCAATCGTAACGTTTTCCTTATAGGCATTTACAATAACTGAGAAATTATTAACACAATATATAGATTTTTCACTCCAAATTGGTATTTGGAGTTGGTACTTATTTAGCTCATCAAGTTTAGCGTTTAGACTTCAAATTCGTAACTTTAACCTTCAAATTCGTATTTTACATCTCAAATATATATATATATATATATATATATATATATATATATTTATTTGAAATTAACATATTTACATAACTTATTTAATACATGTAATTTATTATTCAATAAATGGGTATTAAAAGTTTAAAGGAAAATAAAAATTTGGAGTGCAAAACCTATATATATATATACAAATTTGTACAAATAATATAAATATTTTTTAAATTCGATTCGTTTTACAAAATATTAGGCAAATTAAAATTAAAAGAAATACATAACATAAGAATATTGCAAGTTTATAATGAAAATTTAATTTCTCAACTTGATTGTAACATTTTGAATGGGGTCTAATAAAAATATAATACAGTTATATTTATATAATACTTAAATACACTTTTCCCTTCATATATTACTTTACTTCACTCAGTACCCTGTTCACTCTGGCAACATTCGCCTTAAAGATACCTACCTACACTTGTAATAATAATTAAATTAATATATTTTTGTAACATAGATTTTTTTACAATATAGTTTAAACATTTCATACTTAGGGGATATCTATATGATATATTTATTAAAGTTCTGAAGCCTTACCAACAATTTTGCAGTATATTTTATTAAAAATACGCCTTAATACATTTACAATCTATTCCAATATTGTATTAGCAGCGGATATATAATCTGAGAAATATTTTTTTAACGTCACGCGTCACAGAAGGGAAAGCAGAGAGAACTTAGTGTTAAGACTGGCCGTTCCCCATTTCTCAGTGATTTTTTGAGGCATTTGTTGAGCGGTGCAATTCATCGCTGTGCCTGTGCCTGTGTCTCGACATTAGCTAAGAAATGAAAATATTCGACAAGAGATATATGAAAACGAAACCCTTAATTTATTTGGAAGTATTAAAAAAATATATGTGACACATCCGTTGCAACACGAAATTCAGCGCGCCGAGTAAACAAAAGCGAAATGCGGTTGTAACTTTGAAACTTTCGCCAACATTCAAATGTAAGCATGAATGTATGTACATATTTATATGTAACAGCAAAATTTGTAATTTTTGACATTTTATAACTAGCCAAAATATTATTCATATGCTTTTTCTTTGCTTCCGCAGGGTTTATAATGTAATAAATGAAAAAAGAAAAATATATATTATAAGTTCAGAATAATATATTATTATATTATAATAGTAAGGGAAGGTGGGGTAGCGAGTTAAGAGGGGGATTCTATGAAAATCGATAATGCAGTGCCACTAGAAAATTTGTTTTAACGCCATTTGTTGGTATATAGCGTTACTTGTCGTCAGAGAAGAGCATCTTTCTACTTGGTAAGTATGTTTTTTTTTTAATTTAAAATAGTTTTATCTAAATATTGACATATATTATTATAAGGCCAGAGTAGATATATTACCAGTGGAAGATAACGACGACGATGCTATCCATATCTGCCTGGTTTGTGAAGATGACGACGTCGTTTAAGTATTCTGTACCCCATCTTACCGAAGACTGTACTTCGTCTTGCCCTATAGGTGGGGCAAGATAGGGATAAGGCAATTTTTTTAAGTTGATTTTTCTATGAGAAGAAACATATATTTATTTGTTTTGATTGATTATAATTAAACGAGAAAGTCTGATTGTTTTTCAATATAAGTTACTACATTGTGCAATTGAAAACAGAGGGTTTTATTTATGAAAGTCCCCATCCTACCACATCTTTCCCTAGGTACTTATTGTGAATCTACAACATAAAAATTTGAACTAAGAAACATTTTAATTAGAACATTAATTTATTTACAGTTAAGAACAAGAAAAACTACAAAAAATTAATATTAATTACGGGTCGTTATTAACAATTTATTAATGAGAAGTACAAAAGTAAAATAAAAATAAATAATATAACAATTTTTTGCCGTTTAGAATTATAATATTATTTATAATACCATATTCTTATTACTTACTTTCACTTGGACTTTCTAATGGTCCTTAAATTTGGTCACATTTGTTCATTAAGATTTGTTTTGAGAACGTTTTCTATTACTTAACAAACAATAACTATTATATTTTACCGTAATAAGTTTTATTATTTTAAGAATGGTCGAGTCAATATGTATTAAGAAATAATATAACTAAGCAAAGAAAAATATTTTCTTCGGCTATTAAGAACAAATCCAGTCGTATATCAAAACAAACGGACAATCGAGTCTCGGCGTGAGTCATAAATATTAATATTCGACAGATAGTATATTTTCTATGACGTCATGTAAAATATAACGCTTCATAATTATAATTAATTGGATAGTAAATATTTTGTCGTAATAACGTAAATTTTAAAATAGTCTTTTTTTTCAGCTTCACGCTGTTTCCCGCATGAAGCAGGGTAGGTGGAGGGAGGTTATTGTTAAGACACTCCGGGCCCCCATTTACGCCGAGTCCTGGGGGCAATAAACAATTCATTTACTCAGGTTTTTCTGAGGTCTGAGCATCTTTGTGAACTGATGGTAAATTATTTGACATTCAAAAAATAAAGCCTAAAACTTCTTATTTTGAATAAAATTATTTGAATGGGAATATTTCATTCCACTTTTGCATATTACTCATAACTTATTATTTAGTTTTTTTTTCAAGATATCAGAATTATTAGTTACGTATATTAAATATATAGGTAGGACTATAACTTCTAGTAACGATTCATCATTCAAATATCTTTTTACAACTTAAAAGCAAATACATTAGAATATTTTATAATAGAACAGGAAGGAATTATACAAGTTCCTTTTGTTAAAAGGAAATTGTCTTCCTACGTCCGCTGTTAGAAGCAGTAACAATAGGAATATCACATGAATTGGCTAACATTGACTACATACGGTGATAATGTGCCAGTGGCGGCGCAGGGGTACAAGTGTAGTGAACTGTAAACGTGACTAGTTGTAAGTTCGATTCCCACTAGAGGAAATGAAATATTTAATATTTTCATTTTTTCGCTCTGGTGTCAAACGCGGCCTTTATTTCCACTCGTCAACACGGAATGCCTCCAGAATTCGGCGGAAAATGGGGAATAGAGTGTCTTAACACTACATTCCCTCTGTCTACCCTGCTATGTGCGGGATACAGCGTGAAGATAAAATAATTATAACAAGGAATAATTATTTTATCATCTTTAGTGTTTAGTATTGTAAGGAAGTTAAGGTCAGAACTACAGTGGACAGTAGAGGACGAATATTTAACAACAATATTCAACAACTATGAATATTCAATAGAGTTTATAATAATAATAATATTTAATAAAGATATTTATGAAATTATTTTCAATTTAGGGGGTGAATTCTAAAAAATTGTGAAACATGTGTTCAATTAAATATATTAATGAGCGTGAATTTCAAATTTTATAAAAATCCGTGCTGGTTTTTAATTTTTTCCATACAAACTTTCAACCTCTATTTTATCTTTAGGGTTACAATTTTTCAAAATCCCTTCTTAGTGAGTGTCCATGTTATGAAAATAAACATCTGTTTATGTTTCACATTTCTACGCACAGCGGTTACGGCAGAGCGTGCGTCTTACCTCAGTCAGTGGGAACTTCTCTTTTATATGTATAGATTATTGTAAAGAAAAGTTTTAAGTCTAACAAGACGAATTGAGCTGTCGATTCATATTTTATCGGTATATGTTAGAGTTCTGCCCAAAAGTTGTAAAATAATAGGCTACATCCCAAAAAACACTTTAAACAAAAATCCAAAGAAAAAATTTAAGTCATCCAAATTTTTCATATAAGTAAGGATATTTTGAGTTATTAAAAGAGAGACTGTAAATCAGAACAGGACTTTCAAATCGCTTGCTTTAACGAAGCCTGAAATCACATTGTATTTGTCGACCATATGCACCTATTGTCAGGTAAAGAACGTGCTCGCTGCAGTCTGATATTATTTTTTTATAATTTACTACAATTATCTGCTAACTAGGTGCTCTTAACAAAATGTACAAACATAATATTTTAAATACTTTGAATTAGTTGTTGAAATTCATGTATTAAAAGGTTTACTGTGATTTAATCTAAGGAGGAACTAAATCTTACTTCTTAACTAATACCTTATTTATTTGTCTCCGACATAACAATTTGCTACAGTTTAAAATTTTTTTTATTAAACCGTCGAACCTCAACAGATTACAAGCTGTCCTGCGGGGAATGAATTTTGTAAACGAACATTTTTAGTATTATTGAAATTATAATGAAGCTGCTAATAAAAAAAAACCCATAACTTACAATTACAATAAAGAAACATTTAATTTAACTTTGGCCTTATTTTTCATAAAATTTCATTGTAATACGATTTAATCATTATAAATTTAAAACAATTAAACTGAAATACGTATCAAGTGAAACCTAACCGGAACTACTTAATGCAAAGTAACAAAATTTTATATATATATATTTATATAATAGTATTTACACAGAGGGTATCTTTAAAGCGATGTCGCAGTCAGTATCTTATAGATATGAATCCTTAGTGTTAGCGGGCGGCACTCCGGCGGCGGACATCTTGCGGCGCTCGTTGCGCGCGCGCGACACCGGCCGGTAGTACTGCTCGCTGCGCCGCCGTCAGCGTTCTGGTGCTGGGGCTTCGGATTCCAGCTCCATCCATAAGGAGCTGATTACGCGTGTGTCTGGAATTTTATTGTATTGTGAAGGCTTATGGTTGGTCTTGAGGCCGGTTGCGGCCAAAATAAAAAAAAATGTGGGTTCGATTCCCACGAGGAAATGAAATATTGTTCTGGTTACGAGGCAAAAGTGTCGTTGAATTCTAATTTGCACTTGACCGTTTATTTTTCTTACTCAATAGGTACAATTTCATGCATGAGTTCTTACTCACAGCAAATATACATTAAATGAGCTTATTATTTAGTTATTATTTGTTTGAATGTTTACTGTCTTTATAATCTAACAATATTGTAAATTACATAATAATAACTAATATTTCTTAGTATGAAATTTTGTGATTTTTTGATAGCATTAAATCGCTTAATTTGCTACAAGCTAAAGTTGGTATTCCTCTGAATTAAATTCTACTAAAGTAATAAAATATCTCTCTTTCTAATTTATTTCTCTGCAGGTTGATTTAAAATCGAATTCCTAAGACCGTTAGAACATTCGCACAACGTGTAAGCTAAATTGCTCCAGAGATTGCCGCAACATTTGCGATGACATGAGCCTCTACATAAACTGTACGCTTCTACGAGCACATATTAGATTTGTAACAATATAAGTATAAATGTAAAAAAAAACAACGTATCTTTTATTTTTTAAACATACTACGATTGTAAAATGATTTAATAATAGATCTATATAATTTATTATAAAGCCGGTTTTAAATGAAAGTGCACTTCATCACAATTCTAAGCTCTGAATGTATAATAAAATATATTTTCATACAATATAATAAAGTATCACAGTTTGTGCCCCTACGCCACGACTGGCTTCATAATATGGTATTCAAATTAGCATTATGATTTACTTTCTTTCTTTCTTTCAGCTTCACGCTGTATCCCGCATACAGTAGGGTAGGCAGAAGGAACCTCGGTGTTAAGACACCCGTTCCCCACTTTCTGCCCAATTCTGGAGGCATTGCGTGTTGAGTGACAGAACTCAACGCCGCGCTTCGCCTCGACACGAGAGCGAAGAAAATGGAATTATAAACGTAAAGGAATATTTCACTTCCTCGAGTGGAAATCGAATCCACAACCGCCGGCTTGCCGCTCGCCGCCGCCGAGTCACACCCTTATGCTACTGTGCCCCTACGGACTCACTGCGCCACGACGGCCTCTTAACTTCTTAATATTTGAGATTTTTATTATTTACTGTCTGTACCCTTTTTTAACTTATTCAATATTTATTTTTCAATATTGCAAAGAGCGGCGAAAAATGGGGAAAGTGTCTTAGCACTAGGTTCCCTCTGCCTTGCTGTGTGCTGGATACAACGTGGATCTGATTTATTTATTTTAATATTAATTACATTATTGTTTATATTACAAACAATTAATAAATATATATTATATAAAAATATTATTTTTTTATTATTTGTGAAATAAAGAAAAAAAAAACATTCAAGACTTGTTAACTATGAAGTAAATACGAGATAAAGTTGGTTACCCCTACACACACCAAGATCGAACTGTCGGCCTCTATTAAACAGCCAAAAAGCTGTGTTCATTAACAGTGTAGCTTCAGCTATCGGAAAGTTAGACAGGTCATTAAATATGTTCGAGAAGTATGTCACTTGTCGGAAATCGTTATTTTTGTTTACTAACTAGCCTCGTTTGACTTTATATTTATAAGGACATTCTGATAATAAATTTATTATATATATATATTTTCAGCTTCACGCTGTATCCCGCATGTAAAAGGGTCGGCAGAGAGCACTTTCATTAAACTATATATAATATTCAATGATTGTGTACCTACATCTTAAGTGGACATTTAAGAAATATTGGTATAGTAGTAAGTTAATATAATGTGTAATTTCTATATTGTTAGTAAGCAAGTTTGTATGAGTCTTATTTTTCTTCATTCTCGTCTAATAGACGGACATCGGACATAATAACACAATTGCATCACCTCTTGATATATTTTTACCTGGTTTCTCTTCACCAGTAGGTGCCTCAGTAGCCTCCTCAATGCAGCTCTGTTCATCAGGAAACTGAACATGCTTTTTTACAGCGGAACGACTTGGCTTCGATAATACTGACGCTGTAACAAACGTAGTAGATATTAATATAGTGATCTACCAGATAATAAAATATGAAATTTCCATCATACGATAGAAATATAAAATGTTAAACATTGTCTGTTTACATATTTCGGTATATAGGATTGAAAATTATAATTACTAAATTAAACTCCATTTATTTATAAAATATAATTTTAGTTTCGATATTTATTTGTATAAATACTTACTTAATAAAGATTTAGATTGTCAAAATTTATAAGTAAAATATTGATTTGAGTATAGAAAAACTTAGTAATCAATGAATAAATATTATTAGATGTCTCTTTGTAATAGTGCTTGAAAATATTTATAAAGTACCAGAAATGCACCAAGGCAAGGTAAGGCTTGTGCCTAGCAAAAGCAAATGGAGCTAAAAAGAAAACGAAAAATCAAATAACGCCTCAGGCAAGGGTAACGTTAAGTACGAGACAGATAAAAAAAAGAGTATAAACTTCAAAAGCACCAGACGAAAGTACTGACATGGTACACTTATGTAAGAATTTTCAACGTACGAGAAAGCTGTTCATTATTTTAATGATTCGTCGTGGCACGTTAAGACTTAAACAAGTCAGCCAATTTCACGCCCCAGTTTGTAGAATCAAGCGAAACCTTTACCCCAACTCGGGTCCGTGCTACTTGTAAATTGGGATCAAAGCGATCCGAAATCGCGTAATTTACAGCATTTTCAAACGAAAATTAGTTTTTAAATTAGCGCAAAAAGTCTATTCAGTGCGTCGGGGTGGCTGATGTCGCAAAAGTTATCTATAAACTAATCTAAGGATGAAATGATATGATTTTATATAATTATTTCAGTTTATAATTATTTTTAATACATATATGGGTGTTAAAAAAGCACATGGAACATACATTATTTATTGTTATTTTATGTTACTAGGGATATTAATTACTTTTTTTATATGAAGGTACATTTTTTTATGTTGACATTTTTTTTCAGATTCATGCTATATCCCGCACATAGCAGGGTAGGCAGAAGTAACCTTGTGTTGAGATACACCGTCCGCTACGTTCCTTCGAATTTTCGAGGCTTTGCGTGTTGAATGGCGAATCCCACACACGAAAGGGTAGGCATAGGTTACCTAGATTTCTGGAGACATACATGTTGAGTGGTGGAACTCAACGCCGCGCTTTGCCACGACACCAGAGCGAAGAAATGGAATTATAAATTTAAATAAATATTTCGTTTCCTCAAGAGGGGTTCGAACCTTCAACCAGTCACGTTTAAAGACACACTTTGTGCCCCTGCGCCATCACTGCCTAAACATGTATAAATTAATTAATTCAATCTTCCTTCCCTTATATTGTCTGAGTGTGATATTGTGTTAAAAACTGAAATAAATAAAACTTCGAATCCACACGATTCCAACTTGTGTGGAAAGTAGTAGCTTGCATTGAATCCAATATAAAGAGCTTTTCTATACTACATAAGCTTTTACTTACGTAGAGCAAAAAAAAAAACAGAAAACATCATAGAAATAGAATTTAAAATGTGATTTTTTAAATGGGATAAAGTAGTTTTAAAAAAGACAGATAAGTTATTTTTTGTAGTTTGAATCTGTCACACGGAAACAAAGTTTGTATTGAAAAAGCTTATACAATAAATATGCTTTTTTCACATGGCTGGGTTTATAAAAAGTAGGCTATTACTATTTCCCATTCATTATATTTATATTATTTTACCTTAACAATCAATTTTTATTATAATTTTAATTTCCAAACGTTGTATATTATTTATTGCCCAGCTATATATATAATCTAATATTAAATGCTATCTAGAGCAAGATACTCCCGTTGGCCGTGATTTGTGCCTTCAGGGCACAACTTGAATATTGGCGTCACATCTTGACTTTAGACAGCAAATATTATCCTAGATGGCCGTAGTCGTAGCGTGCGAATAAGAGAAGTGTCTTAATTGGAATGGAGTGTTCCCTTATTACTTAGGTTCCCAAATTCCCACTGCCAACTCTAGCGTAAAGCTAAAAAAAAAGAATTAGCTAGCTATTATACTCCGTTTCTATTTACATGTCAAACAATGCGTTTAAGTTTAAGTACTGAAATTCAAATAGTTGAAAGTTTTAGTTCTAGGTAGGTTTACTTAAAGTTGAAGGCTTAACCTAAAATATTTTGTGATCGTGTATATAAGTAAATGTTAGCCAGACTTTTCTTTTGGACGTGTCTTATGTAATATTTTATAGTTAAAGTTAAGTTAAGTTATCTAGTATATACTGGAATATATTTCTAGAATGTATTCAGTTATCATCTCTCATGCTCTTTGACTTAAATAGCCTATACGCAAACTGCAGCAAAAGCAGTTATTTTTATGGTAACAATTAAGAATTTTTTTATTTTTTCATTCTGTTATTTTAGTAATTAAATCAGAGCACGCGTTGCCGCTTATGTGTCCAGAAAAATCCACACAACGACGCAGTTTCATTTGCATAATTATAATTTCAACTGTTTGTAATTTTTGTTAGAAAAATCCTTATGTTTTTCTTTTCGTTAATGAATATTGCGTCAGTAATGTTAATTTTATATAAATGAAATTTGAAGCTGAAGCGTCAGCGCTCCCTTTTAAGAGAGCAGCATATAGGCAATTAAGCAGTTTTATTCGAAAATAGTATATTGAAATAATAGATAAGTCAAATTAAATAACTGTATTTGGATACTATTCCTTAATTATTAATATTAATTACATTTACGTAAGTAAGCAACCATTATACTATTATTTAACTATGGCATAGTTTTGAAGCGTCTGAATGATTTATTATACAAACACCTAAGACTGAAAGAGAGCGCGCAGTGATTGATGAGCGTGAATAAGTATTATTTATAATTGTATTATAATTTATATTTTATATTTCTATCGAAAGTAAAAACTGTTTTAAAAACAAATTTAAAATGTTAAACATATTAAAATTGTTCAATGTGCGGCGTTCAGTTCCGCCGCTCAACACGCAATGCTTCCAATATTGGGGAACGGAAGTGCGTGATAAAGTATGAAGCTAAATAAAATCACTGTAGATACATTTCTTTACTGGCTAAGTTTTACAAGTTTTTCTACAATGATTCCTTTGAAAGATTTCTCTCCAAGTAAATAGACAAGAACAGACAGAAGTAACTGTTCTTCGAGTAAATAAAGCGTCCGACGTTAATTTGATGTATTTGCTCAGTGAACGGAATGGACAGGCTGTGACAGCTCACTTCAACTTATTTTCTACTTGTCTCCCTTTACACGCGGCTTTTCTTTTACATTAACTTTGGCCTTGACCGTATAGATTTATACTTACTTCCATTACGTTCACCAATATTAAAATCCTGGTGAAGAATATATAAAAGTAATTTTACAGGTTTGATATAACTTTTTATTTTAATAAGTGTACAAAATTTCATGTAAGTAAACTAGTTTATATGTACATGTTATGAAGTGCTCAAAATAGTTTGTGTAAAATACACTTTGCACGTTTCCAGCTTTTAACATCGCCTAACACTAACGCGTGTCTTTATATTTAAAGATCAGTTTTGAAATTCATATAATTTTTTAAAATTTTTCGATTATTAAAATTATTAAAATAATATAAATAGAAACTAATATATTAAGGTAAAAACTAAGTTTTTTCATTTGTTCAAGATATATTATATTAAGAGGTATTTTATGCAGAAAAATATAAATTAACTAGGTCATTTTATATTTCTTTGATAATTATATTAATAAATTAATATAACTAACCTATAGCTCTAGTCGGCGCTTCAGAAAATTCCTCAGGGTCACATCTACTGGGCATTGGCCTAGGGGCAGATCGACGACGCCCACTCGGTGCTGAGCTCGTTGTGGTTGTCTGTTGAGTCGTTGCAGTGTACTGCACGGCTACCTAAATAAGAATTTTAAAAAATATAATTAATAAATTTTGTGCTCTTTATTTTAAATTTATAAAATATTAATATTATCAATTTATAAAATTTATAATATATTTTTAAATAATTAAGGGATGAACAATGGCTCCAAATATAAAATTACAAACGACTACATTTTATTGTTTTTGGTTTGAATTTAGCTTAACATGCTGCCATCTTAATTCCTATGCTACATGTACATGAATCGTAGTTTAAGTTGCGTAGTTATATTTTTTATTATTTAATTTACATGTAAAACGCATAATAAATAATTCTCTCATTTTTACAGAAAATATATCACATTAAGTATATTTTTTATTCAAAGAGCTTTAGCGCTCTACTTACTTTTCTATAAGAAGATTACTTTTGATACTCATATTTTTACTGTTTCGTAAACCATTTGTTTATATATTCGGTGATCAATCTACGTACGTACTACGTATCTCTCAATTGTCTCTTGTACCATCAAGTATATTGAATTTTGTCTAAGATATCTATCTATCAACTTATGGATATTGCTTCTACTATTCTAAATATAACAACAATAAAGTGATATATTTCCTTTTGGCTTTTCGCCTTTTGTCGCCATAATGTCATTATTGGAAACTACGATTCTTGTAAGGTTCAATCACCACACAAAAAAGTATATTATTAAAAAAATATTTACACCTCTAGGCTAGAACTAAGCGTTCAATATTACAAAAATATGGTCTGTTTAGAACATTTTGATATTACACATTGGGATATTGCACGTTCAAATTTCGAGAAAATTATAATTTCCTAAAAACATACGGACATACTAATCTATGTAGCTGGCTCACCGGTAGTCGATGTCGTACTATAGATATTCGTAATTGACTATTGCATCACCGTCGTATTATTAAGGAGGCTTTATGGAGTCAGGGATATTTTTACGGTTCACATTATCAGAAACTAGCGGTATGTTATGTTATTACATAATACTTACCTAAAAATCATCTCGGAATTATAGCAATATTTCAGTTATGGTCAATACCCTTTTTTATAAATTGTACGTCTCTAATAAAATCACTTATTCTAAAATTAGTATGAAAAATAAATCAATTAACTCAATATTTATTACAACTTTCTTGGAATTTACTCAATTCATCACATCAATATATATAGTTGTTTTAATGAAAAACAGTATGTATTTATGTTTATGTACCAGTTTAATTAGTAATGTATTCAATTAAGTATTCATTTAAATTATAAATAACATATTTCTTCGGTTCGGTTTTTGGTCACACAGTTAAACAGTGTCAGCTGTATTAGAAAATTTAAATAAATATGCATAAAAATCTAAATTATTATTGATCTTTTCTATATAAATATTATTATTTGACATATTAGTAATTATAAGGAAGGAAGGACACGCTAGTCGCAAACTTTATTACGTACAGAAAGGAATCAATAACAGTTAACCTATTGGCCGTCGTCACATAAATGATTGATTAATGCTGTCAAATGTTTCAATAGCGACTTTGGACAGCCGTATTGTGAAGTTACACGCAATTTGGAACACATTGTGGACGACGATGGCCAATTTTTTGTTGAGTCATGTAAGTATATGTAGGTCATCACGATGGGTCACGCTAATGGGAAAAAAGTGTTTCAAAATGAAAAATCGCATACGTTGGCTTATACGTTGTACACGTTTACTGGCTGAAGTTTTATATATGTTTTGTTAGAGAGAGAGAGAGAGAGAGAGAGAGAGATAAATAAAAGATTTGAGTAGTAAAAAAAGCAATAGACTTAAATATAATACCTCTCTCGTACCTTCGATAGAATTTAAAACAGTCTGGTATGACGAAACTGTTTAACAATTGAAATATTTTTATGCTATGGTAAAAGTATACATATAATTTATTAGGACTTAGGAGTGTCTGTCTAAATGTGCAATAGAATGAAATTGTATATATATTATATAATTATTTATATTGTATAATTGTATAATGTAATTTCTAATAAGTATTATTCCTAAGAAACTCCAAAATAATTAAGATTTACATATTAACAAAATTGAGTAGATGTTTTAAACATCTTGTTCACCAATAACCTGGAAAATCAACCGCCATCCAGATTTACTTTTGTGAATTAAAGTGGTTTTAATAAATATATTTAAATAATGTCATAATAATATAATACTATCAATATAAAATTTTAAAACGTCTCTTATAGCTAATTTGTTTTTTGACGTTAGACGTTTTGCCCGTTTCTCTTTGCGTCTCAATTTGTAATTGTCAAATAAATTGGGTGGATTTATTAGTGAAATCTACAATATCCCGTCAATCTTTTATGTAAATATAAAAGTCATTTATGTTTACATTATTTGAATCAGTCCACATTTTATTTTTGTTTAAGCAACATTACATGTCAAGCATGTTTTATTGGGTTTAATTAAATCAGCTTCACTCTGTATCCCGCACACAGCAGGGGGAACTTAATGTTAAGACACTCCATTCTCCATTTTCTGCCGAACTCTGGAGGCATTTCGTGTTGAGTGGCAGAACTCCACGCGACGCTTGGCCTCGACACCAGAACGAAGAAAATAGAAATGTAAACGTAAATAAATATGTCACTTCGTTGAGTGGGGATCGAACCTACAACTGTCGTGTTACAGTCACACCCTTGTGCCGCTGCGCCACGACGGCCTCATTTTTTTTTTAATTAAGGTATTTTAATTAAATTTACCCTATCGGAATAGTCGAATGCTGCAGTTCCTCTTCTCGCAAGATATTCTTGAAATTGAGAGATCACGCAAATCATAGCGTAAATCTGAAACAAGTAATGTTGAATTGTTATTTCATGGTTCACAAAATTGTACATATAATCAGATGTATAGATCTAAGCATAGTATATTTATGCTTAGATCAAACTCTTATTAGGTTCTAAGCCTATTTTAAAATATATGGTAGAACCTACATACAAATTAAAAATATTATTATAGTAATATATATATATTGTGTAGAGATTCGTGTACAAAAATAATAAGAGGTTATTTTACATTTCAATTAATATAATATAAGAAGCTAAGACAATAGACGGTAGATAAGTGTTCTTAAAAAGATAAATTTGTGTCACGATTTAAAAGATAGCTTTCGGTTATCACAACGTCGTTGAGTCTTCATTGTTTAATGAATAATAGTTATAATAATCTTATTAATAAATACTGTAGAATAGGAGAGTAGATCGATTGTCGAGATATTTCTTTCTCTGTTTTTGACCCGAATTAGAGACAATGCGCGATGAGTGGTGGAACTCAACACCGCGCTTTGTCACCACGCCACAGTCAACTGCGTCATTCATATTACAGTTGTTTTATAGATTCACGCAACATCTGAACTATAAACTAGTTATAAGGATGATTTTAGACTATTTTTATTTAAAGTAGATTTTTTATAGCCGAAAGAAGATTTTTTTTTGTAATCAAACTTAACAAATATTTTTTTAGGTATTATACCTTTATATTTACATATATCTTAATATTTTGTTCTAGTTAATCACTGTTGAATAGTCGAGAGAAAAAAATCTAGAAATAACAACGATATCGTATAAAAATGTTTTACATCGTCAGTTCGACACACAGTCGACCTACATAGCGGCTACGTGCACTCGCTACCCTTTGACCTTGATGCCGACCGACCTTTAGTAACGCTGTAGTTTCACTTTCATCGCGATTCTCACACCTTCTATAGATAATATTTCTATTTAGTATATGAAGTATAACCTATATTTAGTTTATTTTTATCAGCATCACGCTATAGGCCGCAGACAGCAGGGTAGGTATAGGGAACCTGGGAACCAAGTGTTAAGACACTCTGTTCTCATTAAAATAGTACCGTTTCCGACTTACCGCCGAATTCTCGAGCCATTGCTTGTTGAGAGGTTGAATTAAAAAAAAAATAACGCCTCAGTTTGTCTGTTACCCGAGCGGCGAAATGAAAATATTTAATAATAACGCTTATTGTTAATTCCCAGATCAAACCCACAACCGTCGCATTTACAGTCGCGCTTGTGCGCCTGTGCCATGATGCCTTATAAAAAATAATAAACATAAAAGCGTTTGGTGCTTTGTTCTCCCTGGCTGCCTCTCGCTAGGGGTGAAGCGTGAAGCTAAAAAATCTACATTATTAGATTAATTAAAAAAGATATCAAAGCATATTTGTTTTGTTAGAAAAAATTATTTAATGAAAATTAGAGATCCGCTTCGCACAATTTCATTTTAAAAGTACATATTATTTTCATTCTTCAAAAATCTCTAAAAAAAAATCGCTCAGAATGAAAGTTGCAACAAATACATTGAGTAGACAATAGTTAGCACGTAAAAATATTTATTTATAAGCTTCACACTGCATGTCGCATAAATGAGAGTAGGCGGAGGGAATCTAGTGTTAAGACACTCCGTTTACTCAGAGTTTCTTAGGTATAGCGTGTTGAGTGGCGGAACTTAACGCCACGCTTTGCCTTGTTACCAGAGCGAAGAAATCAAAATATTAGCAAATAATAATTTTTTCGTGAGTGGGAATCGAACCCACGAGCGTCCGCTTCGACGTTCTCTGAGCCACGACATGCGTGTAAAAGATGTTTCTTTTTAAAAAATAAATATTATCTGTTATTTACTTAAGTTTCATAAATATTTAAGTTAGAGTTTTTTGAATTTTGTATAGAAAAGTGTATTTTATAAAGAAAACTCTTTATAAAATTCACTTTTCTCTAATAGGTCTTAAGCATAAAAGCTTCTAAGCAGTCTAAGCATAAATTGTATTTCACTTAGCTTACAATATTTTTTATTCTTTTGTGATTATTTATTTTAAAATATATATATATAATTATTATTTGTTTTTTGAATTTATAATATTTTACGGATTATGTTTTTTGTTTTAATTTCAAATTATGTTTTAGAGAACGATATAATTGTAAATAGTGTAATATAATATATTATTCACTTTTATTTATAGTGTATATTAAAATACACTATATTATTTTTTTATAATTTTGTTACTATTAGAATATATGTATATTTACTTTATGTAATATACTAAAACTGAGAAAATATAAGGGAGAATATAGTCAAGATCCACATCCAGAATGTTATGTAGAACAATGCTTTGTGAGCCACAATGTAGCTCTATATGTGGAGGACAAAGTGTGTTTTTCGTCGAGTGTGTTTTTTCCTTTTTACTAGTTCGTGATATTACTCTTTTGTAAAGAAGAATTAAATATTTTTCAACATAATCAATGTCTTAGATAATAACAAAAGTAGTTAAGTTGGGCTTACAAGGCGGGGGGCGTGGCTTATTTTTCAAGCCATTGCGTGTAGTTAATTAAATTAAATATATTAAAAGAAATAAACATATTCTACCGTGGACTTTTATATAGTCAGCGTACACTTATCAGGAAGTCCATTTTGGGTGACCTATTCTTAAAACAACGAAATTCCTTGTAGCTTAGGCGACTTCTGAGCGACGGTTGTAATTAACATGTCAGGCAACTAGCATATCAAATAGAAAGGTATTATAAAATATATGCATATATGAAATATTATAAATATAAAAAAAGTAGCCTATGTTCATTCAAGACTCTCAAGTATATCTACATCAATTTTTATCACAATCGGACAGCGTTTTGGCCGTGATTGCGTCACATTTAGACAAAATTACTTTTGAACTTATAATAAGAAGTCCAATAATATTATAAAATTTAGAAATAATAAACAATTTTTAGTTTTTCTTACAACGAAAGCAGCAATTTATTTCTAATGTTATAATTTATTTAAGACCGCGAAGAATGATTAATTATTATTACTATGTTATACAAAATACGGTTTGTAAGACAAAACTTTTAAAGCCACTCTTTCCGTTTCCGTAGATCAATACTTAACTCCATCTGGGAGAATCATTTGAAACGGGTCAGCATAGAATCTTAACAGTGATAGTGATATTATTGGTCGTTTTCATAAAATCTTATTTTTTTTAAAACAACTAGATAAATTCACAAAAATTAATTAATTATTATGGGCGGTTATGATTTCCCAAGATTATAGTGTGGACGCGACGTCGGCGACGTCCTATTTTTATTATTTCATATTTAATAAAAAGAAATCCAATAAGAAATTTAATGACAAGAAATAATATTTGCTAATATAAGCATGTTGTTAGAAATAAGGGTTGTAACAGTTTTTCTCATGCTGCTTCTCAAAAGGAAGATTAATTAAAAAAAACATACAGCAGAGTACGCGAAGGGAACCTAGTGCACACCCTTGTGCTCCTGTGCCACGTCGGCCTTAGAAAGACTAATTAATGTGTAAAAGGACGTTAATATAGCATAAGGCTCTATCATTTACAAATATTTTTTGTTCGTAAAAAATGTACCTTCATGACAAATAAGCCTTCTAAGTGTTTTATAGTAGGGTCCACCCTGAAAAATAACCGCCATACAAGGTCCATCTAAAGGCTATACGCACGTTTTTCTTATACGAATAGCTTTGTTTATTAAAAAATATAGGCTTCGTATGTGGGTCGTCGAGATATAGGAGCTATCAATAAGAATTTGCATTTTTTTGGACCTTTCATATTTTTTTTTCCTTCAATTTGCTATTCTGGACACAAAAGGGAGCCAAAATTGTCTTGATGAAGTGAAACAGGCTAAAATACTTTTATATTTGCATACTGCTCGACAACGAAAATTGTACAAGCGCTATTCTTAGAAATCATATGATTCTTTAATAAGGCGTCTGTACATGGAGGATATAAAAGAGAAAATATTAACGAGTAGCATTATAAATTTTTCTGTTCTGTTTATCTCTGTGTTTGTTGAATTGTATAGTTCCAAAGTTTTTCATTCTGGAAATTTCGACGATTTAAATGAAATTTCAATTAATTAATTTAATGATGAAAAATTTAAGGTTATTGTGGATGGCGGCTCCATCGTAAACCACGTCCGAGTTGGCAGGCTGCGGTGTTCGTGATAAAACTATTTTTATCTACTTGAAGCAAATTAGGAAGATTGAAAAGTTTGAAAGGTGGATAGATACCTCATGGATTGAGTGGTGCATTTTTTGATTAAATAAATATTTTATATTTTTTAAAAAAAATTAAGAATTGTTTCATATGTTAAATATGCATCAGTATATAATACTGATAAACATACATGCTACTAAGGCTCTCTATCAAAACCATCGTGAAGACGTTCATTCGTCTCTGCGGTCTTACCGACGTGGGCCTTCAATTCCTCCCCAGCTACGATTACTTCGGTAGACGGTACGCCAAGTAGACTCCTATTCGGTCCTGCTTGGTTTCTATAGCCCACCTGGGGAGCATAGGCACTGATTAAGTTTGTTGTAACACCCTATATCAGCACTTTACGCGTCTTAAGCGTTCGCAGCGACGTTCAACTTCAAAAAACTCATTCGGAAGCTCTCCAGAAAGCACTACCGCCACACTGTATTTGCCTGAAGGTGACCCTCTGTATACAACCCAATCGTAGGCAGGCGTATCGTTTTCACTGAGCCGGTGGCCCCATCACACACACCACGGCGATCAACGACTATCCGCCCGCAAAAATTTAAAATCTTTCGCGGAAAATATTTTGGCCACGGACCGCTGGTTGAGCGCAATTTCTTTATATAATATATTTTGTTTATTATAACATATAATATACAAAAATAATATAAATGAAATCACGTTATAGCAATATAAAGCTAAGCACTCATCATAAAGGCTTTCATTTTCTTAAAGTATGTATTCTTCTTTACAATTCTACAATGTACTTCCGATGAAATTCAAACCAGCATTGTATTCATTCCTCAACCTTATTGTATAGAAGATCATATTTGTGTTCTTTCATAAGACGTAGGGGGTTTTAATTCATATAAATCTATGTGTATTTTCCTAAAAATATATCTTTATATTATACTTTTTAGCCTAATTATGCCTTAAAAGTCCCTATTATATTCTTATTTTGCTTAAAGTTCGATGTGTGTTTCAATTAACTAAAAAATTAAAAATTCATATAAGTTTATTTATTTTTAATAAAAAATCAGGCGCAGAAGCGACTTTAAAGTACAGCGTACAGATAAAGTACAGCTTGTGGGTTCGATTTCCACTAGAGAAAATGAAATAGTTAATATTTTCATTACTGAATTCTAATGATGAACCACGAATAGTGTCCTAACGCGATGTTCCGTCTAGCTATGTACGAACTACAGTGTGAAGTGTAAAAAAAACAATACATCTATATATAATCTGCATAAAATTGCTGTCAAGGTTAAAGGAAAAATAACTACTCACTATAATATATGAAAAATATAAATATATAATTATTATAATAAAATTAAATATTATAATTTTTAAATACAATTTATCATGTATATTGTAATTCGAAAAGTGTTCAAAAGCAATTTTTCCAATTTGTATGTGATCGTCCTTTTTAAAAGTTTTGGCTCTATACAAACTGTATTTGTAATTTTTGTATACTTTTAAAAAGATGGAGTCTGCGAGTCGCGGTAACTTAAGCCTGTTCGATGGAAAAGTTTAAACAATACTTCTATGGATACAGTTGTTAATATAAATATTTACTTTTTTAAACTTTCATAGAGAAATTTACAGCTATTATTGCGTACAACTTATTTGGATTTTTTTTAGAAATTCACATAAAATTTACCTTTTTTATGTTTCGTGAACAAAATCAGTCCGCATTATCAGTTTTCTATTATCTTATATATATATATATATAATATTCCTTGATAATATGATTGAATTCATAATAGTTCAAGGTTTAAACAATCGTAACAGGATTTGGATTACATAAGAATGTATGAAATCAAAATTTACAAAGACACGTTGTCAAGCCGATATTGAGTTTATGCGGTTGCCAGTTAACCGAGACCGTCTACGCTGAAGCCTGCAAGGTACGATGAAGATTAAACTTGGTTACGTCATCGGAGACTAAATTTACTTTAC
>JBAIZZ010000374.1:820438-838751 GCA_037355905.1 Heliconius aoede | reverse complement strand
AAATTATCATAAAGAATAAAGAAGATTGAGTAAACTATATATTTTTTTATTTAGTACTGAGCTAAATATGTGACAATGCATGATAATGTAAATTTTCATCATATTGTTTTTTACATAATACATATTTTTATCTACACTAAGATTTTTAAAAATATTTTTCCTTTAATCTAGAGCATTAATTACATCACCCTGATTTATTTGAAAAAAATTGAAAAAATCATGCAAAGAAGGGTGAAATGTTGTTTTTTCTCTGTTTGTGTTCTTTTAATATGTTCATAAATTAAAAGGAATTTTGTTTGATATAAATGCTATTAATAACTGTATTATTGAATTAGCTAAAACTTTATTTTTCAATATAGGTATAGAATATAAAATATATTGTTTTCAAAATGACATTTATAAAATGAAAATAATGCAGAGTAATAAATTGAAAACTATGTAAGAGGGCGAAGCTGCGAGCGGATCGCTAGTGGTTAAATAAAAGGCAACTATTTGATACTAGATATTTTTACTATCGAGTTAAACTTCTACAAATTATACACATCAACATCTACCTTAGTATTTATCTATTGTTAAATGATAAAATATTTAAGGAAATAGAAATATTTATTTATTTATTATGAATTTAAATCCCTACACCGATATTTGCTACATAAAGATAAAAAAAACTAAATAACCTTTACAACATTGTCAGCCTTTTATTAATATATTTTAGGTGCTTTTCTGAAGCAGAACCTTAAGAATGAAGAGTGACAAAACTATTTCAGAAATCTATTCTCATAACTTATTAACTAAGTAAAATATAAGATATTTATCTTGATCTCTGAAGCTATGATCTCTCTCTGTTAAGAGGTGTGCATATTAAAAATATATGATTTGAAAACTTTTACTTACTATAAAATGAATTAATATCTTTTATTGGCCCAAAATATGAATGAGTCCCAGGAAACACCCCAAATTGAAAATAAAAGAAACTAAATGTAAATATTTTCCAAATTTCCCAAATGTAAAGGCTATTCCGAAATTTCGTGTAATAAATGTTGCATCAATTTTTGCTTAAATGAGAATAATAATTGTTTTTAAATTATCATGAAGAATAGACAAGATTGAGTAAACTATTTTTTTTTTATTTAGTACTGAGCTAAATATGTGACAATGCATGAAAAATATAAATTTTCATCATATTGTTTTTTACATAATACATATTTTTATTTACACTAGGATTTTTAAAAATATTTTTCCTTTAATCTAGAGCATTAATTACATCAAACTGATTTATTTTAAAAAAATTGAAAAAATCATGCAAAGTAGGGTTAATGATTTTTTAATCGATAACACGGATCGTGTTAAGGACTTTGTTCCATCGTACATTCGTATGTTTATAAAAAAAAAAACAAATTTTTGCTTAGAAATCATTAGAGTCGAAAATGTTACACAATAATCTATAATATAATATAATTTAGAAATTTTAATATTTTATACTTTTAAAAAATATATATATTATAATTTTTATTCAATTAATAAATTATTAAAATATAAGGATGAATGATATTATGCCATTGCCTTAAATCGCAAATTGAAAATTCGAGTCGAAATTTTTCGCGTCATTGTTTTTTCGGCGCCAGAAAAAAACCAATGAAAATTCAATTGTGTAATTTTAAGATAAAAATAAAAGCAAAAATTTACTACAATTAATATGGCAATGCGAGCTCGAATGGGAATGGGGAATGGTTTATTCCCCATGAGAGTTCCCCGTGAGTTATACGAAAGAAGTGGTTTTACTGCACAGGTAAGTTTAATTTGCCTCCTGACACATTTTGCCATTAAACACTTATGCCAGTAAATTAATTATAGCCGTTAATTAATTACAGCCGACGGCGACACCATCCGTGAACGAAGTCGAAGAGGTGCTCCTCTTCGGTGGTGAATTTGAGGTTGCTGTACGTGAAGCACCTTCTGGTGAAGTAAAAATTGCACAAACTCAAAAGCGAGAGAATGGTAGGTGACACTATAGAAACGTTGAACTTGCAGAGCTTGTTTAGTTTAGCTATCTCGTAAAATATGTATATGTAGTATGAGAGTTTTACGTTAGCGTAATGTGTAAAATTAGTTCTTAACATATAAAATAGTAACGTAACAGAATAAAATGAAGCACTATAGGATCGATTTTGTCTATCTATATGTTAGTTTGTATGTCTGCATGTCAAGACCCTGTTCTTTTTTGTTGAACTTAAGATCACATGAAGATATGAATCTGAAATGAATATGAGATATCGATATGTACAGTACCTCAGAGCACAGAAAAACGTTCTAAGTAACCGCAATCAAAGGACGTGTTTTTTTTCGAATATTGCATGAAATTCATCGCGTTATTAAATCTTAAATTAGGAAATTTGAGAAGTGGGAACTTATTTTTTTGTAAAAGAAAGAAAAACGGAATATTTATAGGTATTCCATGATAAATTGTCAACTTTTACAATTTGTACTTTCTGTTGACGGTTGTGTAACCATAAAATTGCTGTGGAAGCCTCAATGGGCGTGTTCGACTCACTTGAGCGGTTTTGTATTCTTTAAATAAAAGTTCTTGCTTAACTGTTGTAGATAGATTTAATAGATAGTTATTATTACAGCCAGGCTCAGAGCTAAGCGGACACGATTTTCAAGAAAATGTGAAGGTATAAGAAAGGAACTGGAGAGAATTGTAAATGAATTAATTGAATTAGATAAATCTTCGCCAGCGTTTGAACTAGAACAAGTGTACGTTTTATTTTAAAACTATTTAAATTTAAGTTAAAGTTTGAAAATTACCAATTTCAATATTACTATAAAAGAGATATATGTATATATATCACGTACATACACATTACAGGCAACGCGACAGCTGTGGCTTCGATTCCGACTCTAAGCAAATTAATTATTTTGGTCTCTCGGCACTCATAAAATTTAATTTGGTTAATTTACTTCGGCTTACAATAATGAATATTATATATAATACATTTATGAATGGCATTTATGTTTAGTGTATTATAGAATGTTGATCATTTCAGAAATAAATATGAAGAGACTCTTCGGGAATTGGAGAGTCGTTTTCGTGAGTTGTGTCCATTACCTGTAAGTTTTAGTTAAGTCTTTTAAGTAAAAGTCTTTTTGCACTAAAGCTCACGTGTATTCTTTTAAAGTGCATGATTCTGAAATGTTATTAAATTTACATTACAATATTTAATATTTTCTGCAAAGAATCTGGTGTATTTTATCAAAATCTATCTGAAATTTGAGGCGACAATCGTATAAACGCAACAAGTTATGGGTTCGATTCTCCCTCGAGGAAATGTGAGATTTAATATAAAATTTCTCGCTCTGGTAATGAGGCAAGTGTGGCTTTGAATTTCGTCACTCAACATTCAATGCCTTCAGAAAGGGAAATATCATAATGACAACGGAGTGTCATGACACTAGATTTTCAAGTTTTTCAAGTTCATAGTATTTGTGTATTTTATCATCTAAATATACATTGTTTTCGCTATTAGAAAGTAAGAAGGGGAACCGATCAAATAACAGCAAATTCAACAATCAGAAATAGAAGTGTCCGAACTAAGAGGAAAAAGAGCTGCCTCGTTTGCGATGTCCCAGAAAATATTCGCTCTATAGTGTAATTGATTGTAGTTCATTTTATTACTTCACCTATTTTCGATCTTTTACCTTTTTGTGATATTCTGAAATTGCGTATCTAAAGAAATATGCATAATTATAAACTATTTATTTACAATTAATTTACTTTTTTTATACACTCAAGACATTTCTTTACATCAAGGCAAAAGCACCTCTAAAAATTCAGCGGAAAGTGGGGAACGCAGAGTGTCACCATGAATCCGTTTTTTTTATAACAAGTGGTCTCATACAGATGCTACTTTCTACGTTGAGATATTCAAAATAAAACGTAAATTTATTTTGAATTGTAAAATAAATTGTAGATGCACGCAATGCCTAACAAAAGTTCCGAATGTACAATATTTTATTGTAAATCCTGAATTTATTTCTTGCCGATATTAAAATGTTTTTGCGGTTGTCCATATTTTTACCCTTTATTTATTTTTACGTTATCTACGTATGAGCCATTTATTATTACAAACTAATATTCAATTTACAGTAACATGTTTTTTTTTTCATTATCAAATCTTGTAATGCCAATAGACTATTATAAGTTATATAATCTTTTTTTCTACTAATTTTAAAGATTTGTTACAAAATGAAATAAAAAATCTAGTTAATAAAAGAAAATAACAATCGAAACATAATATAAATTGTTTCAATGCAGTACATTATCAGGATTAAAAGAGGAACTATTTTTATTGCAGCGGGAACAGAAGTTAGAGAAGGAGCTGCAATCTCTTCCTGATCAATGTGAGACTCGTCGTTCGCAAATTCAGGACTTAACTTCGGGAAACCAAGCTGGCACGTCCTCAACTACTTCACGCAATCAACCTAATATTTAAGTAATATTAAAGTATTCATTTATTGTTATTTCATTCAGTCTTTTGTAGTTCCATAACTTTATAGATTTTCCTAATATCACTTTTTTTAATTTTAAGAAGTAAGTTTTGTTTTAACGTTTTTTGTAACGGTCTAATAATTTTTCTCTTAATAATAAAATTAATAAAATATAGAAAAAATTACTTTAATTTATTTCACTATATTAACACAATATTTACATAATATTCACATATAGAAATAAAAAATGAATTAGTTTAATGAAATTGCTTGGTAATGCATTCTTGTATCTTTGTAGTATTCATTTTCATTATTATGATGTTCTTTATGTCTTGGCGCAGTGGCACAAGGGTGTGACTGTAACGCGACGGTAGTGTTGGGTTCGATTCTCATTCGAAGAAGTGAAATATATATTTACGTTATATTTCTTCGTTCATTTTCTTCGCTCTGGTGTCGAGACAAAGCGCGGCGTTGAGTTCTGCCACTCAACACGCAATGCCTCCAGAATTCGGCGGAAGGTGGGGAACGAAGTGTCTTAACACCGAAGTTCCCTCTGCCTACCCTGCTGTGTGCGGGATACAGCGTGAAGCTGAAAAAAAAATTATGTTCTTTGGATTCACAAGTGTGTGACTGTAACGCGACTGGTTGTGTATTCGTTCCCCACTCGAGGAAATTAAATACTTATTTAAATTTATATTTTCATTTCTTCGCTCTGGTGTCAAGGCAAAGCGCGAGGTTGAGTTGTGGGTTCGATTGCCACTCGAGGAAATATTCAATATTAACATTTCTATGTTCTGCCGTAGAGACAATGTGCAGAGTCTGAACATTGCACGTTACTCAACAATAACTTCATAATTCGTCAGAAAATTACTCTACTACAGATTCACATTTTATATTAAATACAATATTCAATAGCAATGGTTTTTAAAAAGATTGATTTACGGCTCTTGTTATTGACATAATTATACATTAAACTGGAACCGGAAACTCCTCCGGAAACAGTCAATTTCACAAGATTTTATTTCTTTTGTACAACTCACACAAATCTAATCTTAAAATTTTCTATTATTTAATGAAATATGTAATCATATATAATCATATATATATATAATATATGTATTGTGTATGAAATTATTGAGCTGGTGATTAATACGGTTATCAATCATCTCAAGACCGCCGCTACATTATTATTTATGTGATAAGTAATTAGAAATACACAGTATAAATATACTATAGTTATAGTCTAGTTATTAAAAAAAATACTTAGTAAAAATATATTCCACTATCTAAACATAGTGTTCACTCTACCTACTCCTATTTGTATTACTATTTTTTCATATAACATGAATTTTTGGTGTAATTAAATCAGCTTCACGGTTTTTGCACACAGAAGAATAGACAGAAGGAACCTAGTGTTAAGATACTCTGTTACTCATTTTCCGCTGGGGCAATGCGTCTTGAGTAGCCGAACTCAACTTTACACTTTTGCCGCGACACCAGAGCGAGGAAAAGTAAAATATAAATGTAAATAAATAATAATTTCCTCGAGTATGGGTCGAACCTAGAGCCGGTAACGTTTACAGTCACACTTTGTGCCTCTAATGTAATTATCAGTGTCTAAAATATTACATACTAATCGTTATTTAGGTATAATTTGTTTTCCCTTTGATGACGATACCTATTCATTTTTCACCTTTTAGTATTTATTAATAACGATAAAACTACTTGGAGTAAAAAAATATTATTATTTTTAAAATACTATAACTTCAATCTGAATGTGTATAATATATACTTAGTATGTATAAAGCTTTTCCGTTACTGGTTGGTTGACTGACAGAAAAATGCACTGCCATCATCACTACATATCAGTTTAATGAAATATTCTCCTAATTAAAGGCCAAGATCGTTAATCCTTTATTTTGTTATTTCTGTAAATTATTGCAAATTTACGACAATTTTATTGAGCTATAAATGATACCTCTATTGTTGTAGCAGATTTCTGTTTGGTAATATCGAATTAATATTTGTAATAGGGTTTAGTAGTCGCGTTTATTGGTCGTAGACATAAAAGAATAGTCAAGTAATTGTAGTAAAACTAGCTGGAGCTAGAATTTTAAGACTTATTTTTAGTACTTTGTATTATTTTTTTATTAATTTTTAATTCTCCTCCAAGCTATATATAGCTAGCACGTTTGACAGAGAGAAACTAGTGTCGAAACAATGCATTTCCCACTTTCCACCCGAATTTAAATTATTAAAAGTGGGGAACGACACCGTTGACATGGTAAAGAAGTATCTTGACACTTCCATGTTCTTTTGCTATAGCCGCAATACAGCAAAGCTAATGTTGAGTGGCGGGAGTCTACGACACGCTTTGTCTACCAACTCTTTGTTTGAGCGAGGAAATTATAATAAATTAAATATAATAACTCCCGGAAATGGAAATGAAATCCATCTATCCATCTACCTTCACGTTTACAATCATAGGCTGTACAAACAGGGCCTCAATCTTTTTCAAATGAATTTATTATTTTTCTATTCACATTTAGAACTAACACCAATTTAAAATAACCAAATTATACCAAATCTTTACATAAAGTATAGTCTATGTCACTATAATATATAAGCTATATAAATATAAATTTTCTAAATACGCTCAGTAGTTTTTGCGTGGAAGTGGAACGTACACCCTAAGTCACAAACTTTAACGTTTATAATATTAGTAGGATAGATAAATACTAAAATAAAATAGATTGAATGAAATAAAATTTGAATAACATTAATTGAGTCTATGAAGTTTCAAGTAAAGTGAAATCTGAACTCAACCGCCAATATTAGAAAACTTCTTTGCCGTAATATTACTAGTTTCAATAGATACTCAAGCTAGTCAAGAGGCGCTTTACATCTGACCGTTTGAAGATTAATCAGCATTTCACTTAAGAATTAGGGTAATCTTCGTTAAGTTTTGCATTTTTTCGTAATTTACTGCTTATTAATAGTATAATATATTATGTATTAAGATTTATTCATTATATTATATAAAATTTTATATTTAAGATAGTTTATGTAGAAAATACGTTCGCAGTTATAGCATCCATTTTCTCGTAAAGAATTGAGAGCGATTTGTACGGTGTTTTGAATCTTATAATATTATTTAGCATCACGCTGTATCCCGCACACAGCAGGTTAGGCATCTAGTGTTAAGACACTTCGTTGCTCATTTTCTTTTCTCGAGTGTGAATCGAACCCACATACATCGGATGGGCAGCGTTCGGGAAGCTACGATAGATCTTCGCGTCCAAAATACCTCACTGTCTTAAGACGAAAGTCTTTGACTAGCGTTAGGTACAATGAAAAGTAGTACAACGAACAACGTTATTTTCAAATATTTCATTTTATTTAATATAAATAAACACAATGAGTTCGGCACACGGATGTATTTTAAATGTGTTTTATTATCGCTTCAGGCTACTGTCCCAGCAGTAACAAAAACCTGGTACTGCAAATGTTTCGTAAATATATCGTCTAAATGGAAAAAAAAGGTTTTAATTTTTTTACTTTTACTGTATATTCAATAGTATAACGAAAACTCAATATAAAATAATTAATTCCCCCCATTCCAGATTGAACCTACAACCCTTTCCACTGCACTACGATGGTTTATGTATTATTTCCGATTCTTTTAAATTCATTATCATCCATTTCCAATTAAGTAATATATGATAATGACTTTCACAAGGACATTTACATATACAATATACGTTAAAATTCTATACATTCTCTAATATTTTTCTTATATTTAAAATAAACTAAAAATATTTACAGTGGCGTCGATGTTTGCAAAGGTAACTTATTAATTGAGCGAACAGCACAAGTTTAACTTTAACTCTCTGTAACGAGGTCGACACTGTTTCGCTGCAACTTGTTCGATAAAACGCGTACAGTTACCGGCCTAGCAAAGTATATACCTTAATACTCCCTTATATAACGTTAGGATATTCATTCGGTGAAATTTCATTATATATATTTTTGATGTTTTTTTTTTAACTTCAAACTGTAACCCTCACATAGTAGGGTAGTCAGAGAAAGTCTTGTATTTAGACTTCGCTTCCCAATTTTCTGGAGGTATTGCGTGTTGAGCGAAGAAATGAAAACATTAAATATTTCATTTCCTCGAGTGGAATTAGGGATTTTAAATTTTAAACATTCTATATATTGTATTGTCTCTCACATATGATACAAATGTAAGTGATGTTATTTTTCACTTGTGTAAGATAGCGTCTGGTTATAAGCGCAATAGTTTTGGGTTCGATTCCCACCTGGGTTAATAATTATGATTAAAGAATTTTCAATACCCTGCCGCTCTACTGCGACGATTAATTTCTAATTTATATATAATTCTAAAATTAAAACACTTTCTTGGCTTATGCCCCAAACACACTTAATTTTTCCTTTTAATTTTTAAGACTTATCACATATCATTTACTAAAAATAAATTTGAAGTTTAATTAATTATTCATATTTTTCTCTTTATAATGTGAATTTGGGTTAAACCCGTACGGGGTTAAATTCAATAGTTAAGCGAGTAGCGAGTGCCAATGTTTTTTATAATGTATAGTATTTCGACTTTCCCCAGGTAATAAAGTATCGAAAGTGAAAAAAAAATATTAATGCTAATGTTGTTAAATAAATTACAATTTTTTTTTAAATGTTGAAAAAATTCATTAAATCTATACTTCTTAATATTTTGAAAGAGGTATAAATACATTGCGAGTTCTCACTTTCGATACTTATAGAACATAGGTTGGGTGAGTTTGATGGGTTCGTGGATGGACATTTTTCCTTGTTAAGTGGTAGACGATTCTAAGAATTTGTGAAATTGCACATAAAAATAAACCATCAAATGTGAGTATGGGATATTCTATAAAATATTTGTTTTATTTATATTTTTGTCGGTTCAACTCCACTTTAACCGTAATATCGTAAATATTCGAAATGTTGTCATACAATCTTCTTCACTAAAGAAGAAATATTATTATTTTTACTCTAGTACATAATAAATAACAATACAACGCGAAAATATATAAAAAATAGAAGAATGGAATGCTTAATTATTCTTTAGCATTGATTTAGTCCCGCTACGCTCGGATTCATTGAACCTCGTAATCCATTGAGGCGCTTTGCTTACATATATATATATATATTTTAATAGTATTACGCTGTATCCCGCATATAGCATTGTAGGTTGGGTGAACCTGGTGTTAAGACACTCCTTTTCCTCCTTGCCGTCGTGTTCGTGTTGAGTGGTGGAATTTTACGCCACGCTTTTCTTAATTACCAAAGCGAAGAGATAAAAGTAGAAAAAAATATATTAATTTAGTAATTTTTTACGACAAATATTTTTTTTAAACACACAATCACACAACGTAGAAAAAAAGAAGCTCGATATTAACTCTGAAAAGAACGCTAATCCAGTGTGTGTATATTTCTGTCTATCCTTTTATATGCGGGATAAAGGGCATTACTGAGTAAAATATATAAATTAAACTAGTTTAAATAAAATATGCAAATTATATAATAAGCTATTTCCATATGAAATATGTTCCACAATTGTTGTATGAATCTACTACGAGTAAATATATCTGGGTTGTTTGTTGCTCATAATATACGAGTATAGAAAGGAGGTACGACTTAAGTTAAGTCGTACCTCAAAAGGTAAAACCGGAACCCTTATAGGGTTACTTTGTACAGTAATGATACCGTGCAGTAAGTAAAGTTTTATTAAAATGAAACAGAAACATATTCTATACTCAATCAGTGTGTTAGTGTATGTGATAACTTGCAAATTGAATTTGCCCCACATTCCAGTGTCCGATTAAGCTGAAATTTTGATTACGACTTCAGGTGTAATAACAATTAAAATTTGTAGAGGTGGCCGTTAATGGCTGCAACACAGTTTCAAACTATTTAATATATTGTAGTCGTTATTTGTACTAAAATCCGATATATACTTTAATTAGTTCCAGTAAAGAATGTTTAATTAAATTTTAATATCGTTGTTAATACAAAATTGTCGTCGCAACAAAATGGATAACTCACATAATATTGTTTTCAATTGAAAGGGCTTTATATAAAAATATAATACAATAGGAAAAAGAATAGAAAACCTATTTTTATATGATTTTTTATGCATAATATTTTATTCATAAAGTACTAACTTGACTCTGGCTATATTAACTTTGTTGTTGTGACATCAGTTTGCTTACTACAAAATTATAATATTTCTAAACGAATGGAAGTCTTTGCTGGCAAACGTGTTCTAGCGACGAGCACCTTTATTATATTCTTACTATAGTCATACATAAAACGCCATATTAGATAATAGTAGAATTAGATCGGCGTTGAGTTCCGCCACTCAATACGCAATGTTTCGAATATTCGAAAAGTGGGGAACGAAAGTGTCATTGTGGGAATGAATAGTCTTAACTGTAGGTTCCCAGCTTCCCGCTGGGTTTCCTGTAATGCTAAGAAAAAGTTAACATAATGTTCGTAGATCTCTCTCTCTCTCAACTGCGGCAAAGCTCCAAACGAGGATGATTTTAACGCTTGATGTTGGGTATACATCAAGTTTTGAAAGCTTTTAACATTATCATACAATCATTTTTGTTTTAATATTTGAAATTAAAACTATATTTTAAAACATATTCGGTTTTTATTGCAGTACCAGTAATATGTCAGTCAGGCTCTATTTATAACAAATATTTTTATAAATTCATTAAAACTTTAAGTGCATTTTATTTTAGATGAATTTTCAACATGATTTCTACGTAACAGTTTAGATTTTCTGTTTTGTTTATTACCATAAATAAGTATTTCAAGATTTTAAACTCAGAGTTAGTACTTACAGTTTGTAAATAGAAGAGATACATCAAGTTGACAACTTCGACTGAAGTTTCCAAGGCCATAGCGAAAACCCATGGCAGGAGCATGAATTTTATGTCCTAAAACAAAAACCAAAATAATAATAAAATAAATCAATAATAAAAATAAACCAAAGTAATAGCAAAAAATTATGGCAAAGTATTTATCATCATATTAAAGTTTTATGTATATACCATAGTACATAATTTAGAAATATTTTAACCTTTACGCTGTATGCATATAGACAGAGAGAGCTTGATATTAAGACATCCCGCTCCCCACTTTCCGTCGAATTCTGGGGGCTTTGTCTCTACCCCAGAGCACATAAACTTAAATAGCAAATATTTCATTTTCCCCAGTGGGAATCGAACCCACAATCTGTTCTGTTCACGGTCGCAGACAGGCCTGTCTCACGGCGCCATGACTCGCCTGATTTTTATCATGAACAATATAAGGATTCTATTATTATATTTTAACAATGACAGGTTCAAAGTTTATACATAGAAAGCAAAATTGTATTGTAAAGAATTTCTAAGAAGATATTGAAAACGCTACAAGCAGAGGACATAAGGCGAGTGAACATCGTGAACGGAAACGTAAAAAGTAATTTATTTTATGAGAAAGACAATTTCAACAACATATTTGTAGAAAGCTTATTTTTAACTCAAGAAATAATAAATATGAAATAATTGAATGAAATACAACTTTAACTCTAAGATGTTGTTTATATTTTTGGAAAATTATTAATAATGTCGTATTTTCAGATTACAATAATAATGTTGCATGAATAATTCAGATTCACGCTTTATCCCGCACACAGCGGGGTAGGCAGAGGTGCGTCACTTTCTGCCGAATTTTTAATAACATGTATTATTGTATGAATTATAATTATAAGAAAAAAGAGAATAATCTCTAAAGCTTAGGCAGATAATTAAATATATGGCCACCACGTATTATCAAATAGTAATAATAATAATAGCCTGTGTGAGCGTTTATGGCAAGCTGTTGGAAATACGAAGAAGATATTAAATTATCTCCTCTAAAAGTATTAACTTTTAGAGGAGATTTATAATTTTTCTCCAGTCTCCTGCCCTCATTGGTCGGCAGAGTGCAGAATAGTACCCATACTCGAAATAGTGGAAGAGTACAATATTCCCAATAAAAGGAAAACCCATTCAAGAAGTTCTTGATATAGTGAAATCAACCATTCAATTTAAGACTATTGGAAAACTGGACGCCGTTAGTCTTATTTATTAGGCTAGCAGTCCATCAACCGACCTCTAGGCAATAATCTATTGTTACCCAGAGGTACATCCTGGCTAGTGTGTCACAGTAAAACATATTATCATCTTAAGCAAGCCTACCAAAGAATCGTTTTTTTTTTTATTTTAGTATATATTATGTGAATATTTTAAAGAAATGGTGATAATACATGAAAATTATAATTAAAAAAGTTAAAAATTGCACCTACAGCAAATACGTTTCTTTATTATATACATAGCTCACGCACATATCTTGATATAAATGTATAATGTGCAGCACAGAAAGTGTACACTATATCTACGCGCAGGATGGCTCAACTTTATCTTATCACGAAAAGGAAAACCGCACGGCAGGGAACGTTATAACAAATTGTACGGCATCTGGTGAAAAATTTAATTTGCTTTATTTTTACTCTTCACTTCTTAGTTTTGGATGAAAATAAAATATTTCTACCTCGCGAGTGTTTTAGTGTGAATAAAAGTTTTGAAATTTCCACTTGCAAACTTTTCCACACGAAATTCCCATTCCCATTCGGTAACTTTTATATATTTTGAATTTTAAAATATTATAATACAAAAGCAAAATTTGAAATTATTATTAATTGCACTAATTATTTATTTATACTTACTTGTATACTTATATATATTTTTTCCTGTACTTTCCTATTTTTTATATTGCTACAAAGCAATTTATACTATTACGTGTAAAGTGTAGAATATTCATAGAAAATATTTAAATTTCGAATCTTATCTTAGATAAAATTCAAAATATTTCTTTTCATTTTTCAAAACATTTTCTAGTTTGAAATATGAAGAGAAAAATCACTGAAACATTATGATTGTAGAATATCAACTAAAAGCATAGGGTAAGACCGGGAAATCACCGGCATGGCCTAAGTCCTATAAACAGCCATAAGGATTAATAATATCTATGAATTTAGCTAGTTTTTTTATATTGAATTTGAATTGAGTTGCTTCTTTGGACTTAATAAGTCCAATTATAGATTTTCAGTGCAACTGTTCAATAGTTCAGTTTTGTCTTTTTTGGGATAGATGTGCCTATATGGCAACACCATACCCCATACCCCATACATACCATAAAAATATTCAAAAATATAGATTGACTGCAGTGCGGAATAGGTGACCTTTATATAGTGTAAACGAAAAATCCTATTAAAGTTTATGACGACGTTCTACTCCTAAGGAATTTATTACGTCCAAGAAGATATGGTTGAATTAATGAAATGATTTAGCTTTTTTTATTTCTGAATTTCTATTATGTTTCAAAGAAAAATCAAAAAAGCTAGTTTATAAGATAATTCCAAACTCAATTTAAATAGTGTTTTAATAACCTTGACTTCTTATCTTACCTTTTGTTTTGTAGTTTTCTTGTCTGACCTAAATTTATTTATTTTTTCAGCTACTTCTTATTTTCATTAATTAAATAATGAGATAAAAGTAAGGAAGAAAGTATATTAACACTATATTCACTCTGTATACCTTGCAATGGATACTTTATAGTTAAAAAAATAAAAATTTAAATAGAAAAATAAAAATTTTCTATCATCTAAAATTGAAATTATATAGGCTATATATTCTTTGAAGTCTAGTCTAAAGTTAGACAAAATTTTTTAAGCGTTTTTAGCGTCCGCTGCAAATATATTGCTCATACAGGAAAAAATCCGCCTAGAACATAAGACTGTGATAAAATAAATGCACCTTGCGCTTATAAAATGTATTCAAGCAGCGCATTCGCAGGTTCTATTTTTGTATATAGAATTATCAGAAAGTGGGACTCTAGACGAGGCTTCTATCCTGGTTTTACTCTGACTTTTTTTTATTACCTATTTAATATTAAAAAGGAAATAAATTACCTTGTACACTCCAAACACAAGCAGAACGCAAGCGATCAGTCCAAGTGTACTGCAGGCAAGCAACGTGATGTTCAAAGATACTGTGACTGAAACAAATAGAAAACAGTTTTTACTTAAAAAAAATTTTGCTAAATTTAAAAGGATAAGTGTGGGTCATATTCTATTGCAAAATATAAATTTGAAGTTTCTTAAAAAAACCTTTTTATCTTAAATATAAAAATAGCGTGATACTATACTTTGTATATGAAAAATAAACATTTTTATTTTTATTAAAAACACACACTTTTTAGAAATTAGTAATTTAAGTATAAACAGGTTATCGTAATACGACGACTTTTGATAATATGTATAAAATGTAACCAGCTCAGGATGTGGATACAATTTCTACACCAAGTTCAACTAGAAGATATTAAATTGCATTTTATGCCATTTCACAGTAGAGGCTACTATCTAATTCCATCTGAATAATAGAGGATTGGGAGAGCCATCAGATCTGGTTGTAATTTATAGATTGACAGTGTAGAAGGTAGTGCCTTGACACTACCTTCTACACTGTCATAGAATTATCATAATTAAATACAATGGAAATTTCACATATTTCCAAGAGTAACGGTAATTTACAATGACATTCGACAGTTTACAAGAGGTTTTTTATTATGGATAATAGGTACCGAGAGAAAGCGCGCGGAAATATGTCAAGAGGCATAAAATTCTACGCCATCCAACGTTGCTTTTGACCGACTTACAACAGTTATAGTTTTAAATAATATTTCATATATATATATATATATATATATATATATAAGAATATTTAAAAAAGAAATATAATAGTTTAAAAATTAAATTGGATTAAAAATTATCTCCACGTTTGTTTGTTATCGCTTATCTCAGAAAAGGTTTAATCGATTTAAGTGCAATTTTCAATTGTATATCGGTAAATTTTACGTAACATTTGGTGTTTGTTTTCTCTCATCAGATCATCAATGGAAAGAGTTATATCTATATAAAGTACTTGGGAAACTAAATTACTCTACAGTAATAATTTTATAAAATTTAGCGAAACTTTTTATTTTTCACCGTATAGATATTGTATTTAAAAAGAATCAGAAAAAAAAATTTAAGAATTAAATTTATTATTAAATCAGTTAAAAAAAATTCTACACCGCACATTGCATTCTCATATATTTCACTCTCGTCTTATATGTCGTTTGTGCTAACCATTAAGCCACGTGAACTATACACGTGAACCACACTGGTCCGAAATAAATAGAATATTTTAAGTAATTACTATGATTTGTGTTACTTTTTTATATATTATATAAAAAAGTAACATAAACAAGTAGTAAGTTGGAATTTACATGTTACAGGTCGAGTCGTTTATATTTCTCGGCGAATTTCACTTCAATTATTTATATTTAAAACATATTTGAGGTTGTGGCGTACCGGCACAAGCGTGTGAATGTAAACGTGATAGGTCGTTGATTTATTTCCCTCTAGAACAAATTAAATATTTCATATTTTCATTTTCATCTTAGAACACTCGCTCTAGTGCCGAGGCAAATCGCGGCGGTGGATTTCGCCACTCAACACGGACATCCACCAGAATTCAGCGAAGAGTAGGGGGCGCAGTGTTTTAGATTAAGCTCTTTCTCCCTTCCCTGCCTTCACGTAGTACCCTGCTACATGAAGCTGAAAAAAGAAATAATTAAATTACTAAGTACCCAAGTAATTAAAGAACTCACAATTCTGCGTGCTAATAAGAGATTCAAAGAAGCCTTGTCAAAGCCTTTTCAGCTTGTATTCTGGTATTGTAAACCATCTAATTGACTTTAATTTGGAATTACAAGTAAATCCTTACGCCTCGTCTCGATTTTGTTTCACGTTATTAATTGTTTCTTAACTAACGCAAATGAAAGCCCTCTTTAGCTATTTAATATCAATTTATGTGTAATTTAATTGTATTTAATAATGTAATTTGTTTATCTGACTACTAATAACGTTAACATAATATTATTAACATTATAATGATTAAAACTTAACATGCAGTAAACTTACTTACAAAAACCCGACAAGTACGAGTCGGGTTTGCCCACTTAGGGTTCTCTAACTTAAGTTAGGGTGGCTTAGCCAGAGCCTTTTCGTCTGACGTCTCACTTGAAGTAGCGGCTAACTAACTAACTTAGCGGCTTTAATACCAATTTTTGCTCCTCTTTTAAGGCCATTTTTTAAATTTTCAGATTTTTTCCTGAACTAATTAGTACTACCTGTAGATGCCAAATTTCACAATTGTAACCTATAATTATGAAATTTCAAACCGGAAGTATTTGTTAATTTTTATTCCCTCTATAATGTCGAAATACGTGTTTTGTGCGATATAAAAGGCGATATCTTATTTCTCAGTAAACATTGAATAGCCGTAGATTTCAGTATATGGTTAGAATTTTAACTCGATATCTCCAAGCGTTCTTGAGATAAAGGCTCTTGACAGATACACAGACGGATAACAAAGTGATCAAAGTGATTATAAGGGTTCCTTTTTCCTTAAAAAGTCATGTAAATTATACAGAGAAGATTTACTTTTCTCTGTTTGACCTACTTTTGACACATAAAAGTAATAAGGATAATTTAGTTATACACTTTATCCTGTCAATCAATACGCAATGCCTCCAGAATTCAGCAGAAAGTGGGGATCGGAGTGTCTTAACACTAAGTTCCCTCTGGGTAGGCAGAGCTGTGTGCGGGATACACATCCCTGTGTGAAGCTGAAAAAAAAACTATAATCCTAACTAACACAATTGCCTCGTCTCTCGGTAACCAAAATGTTTGGTGATTTAAAATGAAACAATATTTAATAATGATTGAATCAGAAAATATATTATGAATGAAAAATGAGTCAAATATAAGCATATTTACCCATTTAATTCAGAAATGTATTTTTATAAATTTTATAGATCACTCCAATTCAATAATTACCACTCGAGGTGGTGAAATATTTAAAATTATCTCTCCGCCCTCGTAAAGAGACCAAGCGTAGCGAGTAAGCGGAGAATTCTCTCCGTCTACTCGCTACGCTTTCATTACGCTTACATACGTTACAGCGTAAAAAAGATATTCGTCCATGAAGATATACAATATCTCAACCATTAAATGGTGGAAATTAATGTTGCGCTTTGCTTTGTTAGTAAATATATAATAAAAATATGTATTGCTTTTTTTAAATAGTAAAACAAAAAAAACATAAATATATACATAACATTATTATTTTAAAAAGGTTGTATTTAGTTTTTTACATCTTAGTACTCTGTTCCTAGTAGGATAGAGAAAACAGGACGCCCAAGGCTCATAAAGGAATCGCTCAATCTTCTGCTCCACTGTCATCAACGTTCTTAAGGCATCACTCCATATATTGATATGATTCGTTTCCGTTTGTGTCCTGTTCCGTAATTTTTACGTTACGTTTTATTAAACATTTTTCTATTCTTATTGGGATATAATATCTTAAAAATGTAATAATCTCTTAATACATGCCTTCCGTTCTCATGCTTTTTTACGTGAGTCATCTGATATATTTATAATATATTTTTATTTCCAAACGAGTTTAAGTTATACTAACTATTAACTTATTTTATTGAATCAGTTCAAATATTGCGCTTTCACAGATATAATTATTAATTTATAGTAAGGTCAGGCATATCAAGTTCTGTGAGCCAGTCATATGGCATTAGCCGCACCTTGCATTAGGCAGATTAATGAATTGAAAAAAAAAAA
>JBAIZZ010000374.1:788110-820338 GCA_037355905.1 Heliconius aoede | reverse complement strand
AAAAAAACTTTTAAGATTTAATTTATATATTTTTGACAACCCTATTTAGTGGCTATAAGTTAATGCGAAATGATTCATAAAAAGGAAAAGATTGAATTATTACCAGAATAACCGCAAGAGAAACATAAAAAGTTATAAACGACCGTGGAAACTATTTATAAAAAGTGTTTTGACGTACTCAAACATGCAGCATGTGAAATCTTATTGTGTATATAATAAATATCGCGATGTTGGTGTAACATCTCTTTTGTACAGACAGACAGTATCACATAACTAATTCGAGTTAAATTTTTTTTACAAAAAAAAAAAGGAACTCTTGTTGGATTACTTAGTTGTCCACCTATATGTATGTCTGTTTGTTCGTCTGTCAGGACAGAGATTTATCTCAAGATTCCGTAGAGGTATTGAGCTAAAATTAGCAGCAAATATGGTATACGGTACGAATACGGTACCTTGGAGCACAATAAGTACAAATTAAGCTTCTAAGTTAACGCAAATAATAGATATGAGCGTTATTTTTGTTGCATCCGCCTAATCCACAACCCAAAACCTATAAATTCCCATGGATCCATAAATTTAATATTTGGCAAGCAGTTAGAACTTACAATACAAATAAAGAAATAAAGAAATTTGTAGATATTATAGGAAATGATCATCACAAACTAATATTTGTAGTTGGTGACATACAAAATGAGTGCATACAAGCGTAAACTAGTGTCGAGTTTGTTCGCCGCGTAAACAAACCTTTAGTATATTTCAATCCGCAGTGCGTTTAATTCGGACAGAGAGTGGAGACCGGAGTGTCCGGATACATTCTGAATTCACTCTATCCAAAATGCTATCAGGGCTATATACACTATATACGTTATGAATGTTTCTTATTAAACTAAATATAAAATATGGAATAATTAAAAATATATATATACATATATATTACCGGCAATCTATATAATATGTAGGGCATCCAGGTAATGTATAAAATATTATGCATCTATTCTACATATCTATCCCACTACATACCTAGGTAATGAATAAAATCAGTAGGGATTGTATAAAGTACCTGATGATGAACCGGCAATAAGTAAAATAAATAACCCTTGGTCTATATAAGAATATAGGAATATTCAAGTTACAAATTAAAGGGGAGATGGGTCGTCCTCTATATCGCCTAGGCTGGGCACATCTCCAGCGTGTATTGGGCCGTCTCTTTGAGAAAGTCTATACAAAGTAAAAAATAAATAATATTTCATACCATATATATTTAACATATATATTTTTATATATGTAAACACACTATACGCAAAATTTACGCAAAAATATAAATATATAAACGACAGAAAAATAATTTACTTCGGAGCGTTTAAAAATAGAAAATGATTAAATATTAATTTACCAATTTCATAAATGAAATGTTTGAGATTGAGTGCTCATAAAGTATTCAATTCATCTTGGAACGCTGACACTCGAAGTTTCGGATTTCATTAGTTTTGTGTAAAGTGATTTTGAGGGAATGTCATGGTCGCAGTATATGTCTATGGGGCTTGAACATGGGGCATTCGAGAAATTTCGTATAGTTTTACGTTACGTTTTCGAATAAGTTTCATAAAGTTCACCTTTAGTTTTAGGCATACACATAAATATATTATCTTTCTACGTTATTTAATCCTCAAACTGGGCTTATCACGTGGGAGAAACTCCAGATCCTCAAACCCAAACTCAGATTTATTAAGAACTAAAAATATAATGGAGCCCTAAATAATATCTTAAATATATGCAATAGGTACATACATATGCAATAGATACATAGGTGAGATTATATATTTTTTTATATTCTTAATAGTTTCAGCACACTACTCTAAATTTCTTTTGTTAAATACAATTAAAATAAACTCAAAGTAATATTAATTATAATATAATACATTCTAAGTATTGCCATAACAATAATAATTATTATTATACGAGTAATTTACAATAACTTTAGAGATACAAAGGCATTTATTCTCCCAAATAAGCATCAAAGTTGGGGGAACTTTGAATATAGCTCGAGGCGTGAATCATGAAACTTACGCGTCCCAGCATTATAAAGCAATTTTTTGTTAGCTACAAGCTTAAATATGTATATTATTTTTTTATATCAATTATAATAGTAAATTCCATCGTGGCCCAACGATTATTTTTTATATTTTTTTAATTTTAACAGACTATGAATCACGCATCCCCAATATAATAATTACTTCCATCTTAACTTAAACCAATCAATTTCAGCAACTGTAAAATTACTAAGCACAAAATTAGGAATAAGAATCGAACCCGCAACCGTCGCGTTTACAATCCCACACTTGTTTTCTTGCATCAATATTGCCTCCAATTAGATATATATACACATATAATGTGTATTTTCTATTTTCTATTGTAAATTCAAAATGGGTGACCTTTCGATTTAGTGGTTAGTGACTTTGACAAGCAATTGTGTGTTGTTCTACGTTATTAGTTACAAATCTAATTACGGTTTTCAATATTACAAGTATATGTATATGTATGTATGAAATCAGACACCTCGAGGCTTTTACAAAACTTTATATTTCTTCCAGAGTTAAATAATAAATTGCGCTTTTACAATATTTACTTTAATTCTATTACAATATGTTATTCTTGAGGACGTCTTTCTTTTTCGGTCCAAGTCTAAATGTGTATCTCTAATTTTACGACCACATAAGGCGTAATTTACCTAATGACATCTGATCGTAATTCTATAAACATATTTTCGAAAATAGCTTTTTATAAAACAAAGAGGTTGATTTAGATTTTTATAATAAATTATTGCGGATATCAAAACTAATAATAAATACAAAATCATTACAGTATAATAGCTAATTATATGATAGTCAAATTAAATATAATAGTTAACTATATAACTGTGGCATTTAATGTATGTTGTTGGATTGCTATAGTTATTATTAGTTTAATTGGTAGAACTAATCGTATAAGAATATATCGAGTATATGCAATACAATCATAATAAATTCAGTACGTTGCAGAGTATATACTCTCGTATATATAAAAATATCTTAATATAAATTAAGGTTTTGATATGACTCATTGTATATATTTATCATATATATCGGAATATATCAATATATTTGTCTTTGTACATTTTTATTTTGTTATGTATCCCGCATGTAACAGAGTATGAGTGAGAGAGAGAGAAAGTAGTGTTAAGACATCCGCTTCCCGTTGTCCGCCTAGTTTTATAGGCATTGCGTGTTAAGTGGAACTCAATGCCGCGCTTCATCTCGATACCATGTCGAAGGAATTAAAATTTCAAATATTTTAATATAATACAAATAATTTTGTATTAAATAAATACGCTCGCGCTCTTAATTATTTAGCAGCACACAGCAAATATTACGTTATCACGACTCCGAAGTTGACATATCTTAAATATCAGTTAATGGAACATTGATAAGGATAATAAAAATAAATCATATATGTGTTGCGATGTATCCCGCATGTCTAGTATTAGGATACTCCAGAAGTATTGTATGTTGAATGGGGGAACTCAACGCCGCGCTTCGCCTCGACACTAGAGCGAAGAAAGGAAAATTATATAATAAATTTAAAAAATATTCAATTTATATGAATATAAATAATGTGTACACACGTACACATTATTTATACATATATGAATTTATACATATATATTTATACATATATGAATTGCAGTACTCTAGGATTGAACTGACTCAACACTCAGACTTCGGCAGTAAGTGGAGAACAGAGTGTCTTAAGCACGAGGTTCCCTCTGCCTACCCTGCTGTGTGCGGTATACAGCGTGAAGCTGAATTTATAAAACATACTAAAATAAAGGAAAAGAAAGAAAAAACAGTTATTTGATTATAATTTACGTAAAATCATTTATATAAGGCACGGTGTTCATTAACTGAGAATGTGTTGGAAACATTTAATAAGATAGAATATTATAATAGACCAAGTATTTCCATAATGTTGTTGGTAACTTGTTTCATTGTAATATGAATACTGTCTAACTTTTGTCTATAGATAGCATTGTCAATAATATTTAGAGGAATAGTTAGATGATTGTGAAAACATCCATATGACTTAGTCAGTTTGTTTATAGATTCTTATGTTATGGTCAGTTCAAATCTGGAGTAAGGCAAATTATACATATATGTAAAAATTCAAATACGTATCTTATATTAGTTTTAAATTAGTTAAGAAAACTTACAAGCTATTTTATTCTTTTGAAATTGTATTAAGGATAAAATATACCCAAACTCTGTGAAGCTAGAATATCGTTTATATTTTGTACATACAAGAGAGGTAAAAAGCACAACTTCCAACACGTAGGTGTATAACAAATAAAATAAAAAATATTTAAAAGGGACGTGACCACGGCGACACAAAGCGAAAGATAAATTAAATTGTGAGACAATTAAATTTAATTATGTAACTTTTAAAAGGAATTCCGATGAAAGTTCAAGAAGGATTACTTATAATACTACTAATAAATATGATTATTTGAATTTTAATTCCCATTAAGACAGTAAGAGTTTCTCTGCTTTCCACGGGATTCGCCGTACAGCCAAATCAAATAAACTTCATAGTTAAAAAAAATCCAAATATCAATCGAATAACATCAGTCGTCTGAATTTTTTTGACTTTACTGACTCGAAAAAAATTACTGCTATTTATAATACGTGCGGTATGGATGTGTCTACAAATGATTCCTTTACGCTTCCGTTATTCCCGTTTCGATTGACATCACCCTACTTAGGCGCGTGTTTTTGAAAGTAGGTCAATCACGTAACCGTAGATTTTGTGATATGGTTAGGACTAAGCACAACGTGTCGTGTAAAGTAATAAATTTTGAATTATGTAAATGAAATATTTATTTAAATTTATATTTTCATTTCGTCGCAATGGTGTAGAGGGAGAGCGCAGCGTTGAGTTCCGCAACTCAACATGCAATCCGTCTAAAATTCAGTGGCACTATCGTGCGTTAAACGCTGCTAGGAATGTATTAGAACCGATGTGATTTTTGATGTTTTCTACTATATTTATGCTAAGTGCTTGGTGTTCTCAAATTTCTAAACTTTACACAATTACATAGCGCAATATATAATCAAAATAAGTAATAAATCCTCGCAAGCAGTTATTTAGCCCACGCTTTACGGAACATAACCAAAACCTTTACGAAATATACAAAAAAAATAGCTTCACCATTTGTTTCGCATACAGAAGAGAGGCAGAGGGAACCTCAAGTTAAGATACTCTGTTTCCCACTTTCCATCGAATTTTTTGAGACATGAGTCTTGGTCTTGAGTGGCGTGACTCAACGCCGGGCTGTTAATTAATAAATAAAGTATTTTTAGTCAAGTATTTACATATGAAACGAATAAGTTATGAAGGATATATGTAAAGCTACAACACAAAATAACTTAATGAAATGCTGGCATTTACTTAGCTTTTCGCTTCACATCTGTCGTTTACATCCAAAGATTAAAAAACTGCCATACACAGAATATAGCGTAAAATAATCAGTATGGGTAATTACATCGCGTACGATGTCGGGCGCCGACAGCTTGGAATAGGGTCGTCGAGGTTTTAAAAAATATATTATAAAACGATGGCTTTTTTATTTAAAAGTAGATTTATTTTAGAGACCCTAATGGCACAGAAGTACTAGGGTATGACTATAACGCGACGGTTGTGCGTTCGATGCCTATTGAATTTGGCGGAAAGTTGGAAAAGGAGTGTCTTCACACTAGGTTCTCATTACCTATCCTTAGTAACACATCGAAAAAGTAGATAACCAAAAATAATAACATAGCTGTACAAATCTATCTAATACAATTTACTCAAGAGCAGCATAAGCTGTTGAAATAGGTCGCGGTATCGTTCCTTTTAACAAAATTGACTTCATTGTGTTCTGTTCGTGGTTATTTTATTGAAGGGCTTCAATTCGCTTCTATGTAGTATTCTGATTATCCTTTGGATTACGTTACATTAATTTACATTAAAATTTTCACATAAGTTTAATAAAATCAATATTCAGCTTCACGTCGTATCCCGCACATAGCAGGTTAGGCAGAGGGAACGTTCGTCGAAGCTTTGGAGACATTGCTTATTGATTGGCGGAACTCACGGCCGGGCTTGTAACAGCCAAAAGCCATGGTGCTAGGGCGAATAAATGAAAATATTAATAAATAACAATTTATTTCCCTGCGTGCGGATCGAACCTACAACCGTAGCGTTATAATAATATAATACCCTTGTGCCCCTGCGACACGACGGTATCAACATAGATATAAGTATTTTTTATACTTATTTACTTAGCTTTACGGCTTATTCACCATAGTCACCATATCTTTCTTACGCGCTCTATTCTCTCTGACTACCCTAGCAGGAACGGAGCGCGAAACAAATCCTTCTCCTATAATTCCTGAAGTATTTTTATTAGCAGTGACAACCTGTTATTAAAATATAATGTGATAATATAGGAAATATTAATAATAATATTTGTTTTAAATAATATTTCCATAAAATATATTTCTATATTTGATTTTCATATTATAAGGTTCTATTTGATTAGTGTCCGTTACTGTGTGTGTGTTAGTGTATGTGAAATCTTACAAGCTCAATTTCGCCCATTTCCCAGTGTCTGATTGAGCTGAAATTTGGATTGCGGCTCCCGTTCTGATGACAATGGAATTATTTACAATAGATTCGTAATTGATCGGCGTTTCTGCACGGAAGATTTAACAACGAAATTGTTACACGAAACAGCCTGTATGTCTGTGCGTTTGTTTACGCTAATCTCATTAATAGAAATATCGTCGTTTCTTGGAAAATAGCCTAATTAAATTAAATATATCGAACATATTCAAAAATTGAGCTTTTGGAAAAGCAGCTAAGGTCGAATTGTTACTAGAAACGTTATTTTAGAATTGTCCTCAAAACTATTAAATTTGGTGGACAAATATTTACGCGTTCGCTTTTGTGAGTATCGAGAGTTATTAACGTTAGGTCAGGGACCACTTCAAAATATGTTTTCGTGGCTTTAATAAGTATAGTGATGCTTATAATAGTACTTAGATACGTAGTAAATTCTAATAAATATAACTAGAGTATAAATTTCAAATAAATTTCTCATATAAATCGGTATTTTTGAACGAGGACATATACTACATAGCATTTCCATAATGCTATTTCGTAATATCGTAGCCTATAGGTATCGGTAGTGTTAGGTGGGAGTAAAGCGTCACTATTTATCGTAAAACGGTAGATTTACATTTGTTTTTTTTAAGCTTATTCTGAATTCTAAGCTTGTAGCACAGTAGGCAGATGGAACCTGGTAATGTAGTGTTAAGACACTTCGAACAAATTAAGGCCCCCTCGTTCCCCTTCTTTCTGGAAGCATTGTTTGCAAGTGGCTGAACTCTACACCTTGCTTTGCCTCATTACCAGAGCGAAGATGTGAAAATATAAAATATTTTCTCGAGTGGGGATCGAATTCACAACCTAGCGCGTTTACAATCACACGTTTAGGCCATTCTGCTACGACTAGCTTAAAAAAAGTACTATAAAATGATTGATTGAGATTTGTATATTTAATTGTATTGTACCTATACGTACAAACATTTGCATTTCTCATAAGCAATTAACCTAGATTTGTTGTTTGTGGACCAAGCTAGATAGATAGATAGGACAAAACGTATTATAATGGTTATATAGTAATAATTTTTAATATAATTTGATTAGTAATAAAAAACAATAATATTCATATATCAATATAAAGGACAATAATGTTTATTGTAGTATAATTTTAATTACGTTTCAATATTATCCCATCAAAAATATAAATGTGAAATAAGAGCCAAGTTAAATCTTAAGTAAAAGATGAGTGCCGAGATCTATGTGCACGGGACAAAATGTAAGCTCTAAATATGACTCGGCTACTTTTGGTAGACTAATTGGTTTACAAGTTATGAGATGACTCAAAAGAAGCTTGAATTGCACGCTTCAAGCTTTTTAACTTGGCTGGACACGCTGGTTCGTGTCTTGATCGATTCTACGTAGAGATTTATGTTCTATGATGATATTATGGTGATGAAATTAGTAACATTTCAATGATCTAAGGCCTAAAGTGAGTATATCTATGGTGTGGTTAAATGAATAGATACATATATAAATTTCATATAATGTTAAACTTTATATCATTTACTACTGAGTAAAATTAAAACATTTTTTTTCCATATTTTTTATATCCAACTCAAGCAGAAACTTCAATTTGACTTCAATAAGTCAGTATCATTTTACACAAACTTGAATTAAAGATTAACGCGAGAAGTAAAAAAGTAAAGGTCAATAGATTAAAACACGTCCCATCTATCAATTCAAGCTTATATATTTCCAACACGTTTTATCTTTTACACTGAGAACTTATAAAATATTTCATTGAATACGTAATTTTTATTGAGTAAAGCGACAGTTGTGTGTTCAATTCAAATTCGGGGAATGAAATATTTACTATTATCATTTCCTCGCTAGGGTAACGGTAACAAGGTAAAGAGCGGTGTTGAGTTCCGTCTTTCGATATGAAATGTCTCTAAAAATTGCCACAAAGAGGGAAATGGAAGTGTCTCAATGGGAAACAGAATGCTTTAACACTAGGCTTTATCTAATAAAAAAAATATAAGCTTTTAAGTGATACTTAGTGACAACAAGATTGAACAAATGCGATGTAATAAGTGCCATATAATAAGTGTACAGCATCCAAATGGGTGACTGAACCAGCCGTCAAGTTGGAAAAGTTCGGGTATCTTCGAACCCATACGTACAAATCCGAAGGCATCGATCACGGTGTCCAAGCTTAGAAAACTCCCACTGAAGCAAATGGCGGGTCACTACTGGTATGGTCTGCGTTCATAGAATACCGTCCAAGCTCTAGGCGCGTACAACAAACCTAGAAGTGTCCCGTAAACTTACAATATTTGACATGAAGAGAGAATTTCATACAAAAGGAGTACATACACAAACTTACTTGAAACTTAGTAAAAGGTTGTAATAATTGAAAAAGAAACGGATTATTTCAATTAATGAAATATGTATTTATTTGAAAAAAAAAAAAGGAAATTGTGAGCAATTTGTGTCCGCATAGCGCAAATGTCCTCTAAAGCACGTTAAGCGTCAGGCATCTTTACATAGTGAGGCAACTATTAGAGTTAATTTATATTGGGCTCAAATATTTAAGATTATTTTTATTAAAAAACATATAAGAAATATATAATATATATAATGAAATATTTACATTTTTTATCTTTTATTAGAACTTCTGTTTTTATACGCTTGTCTTCTCGAGAGAAAATACTTTTATTATATTTAACTGACCAATCTTCATCGTGTCTTATCCGATATTGGAGTAATAAAATGTGGTCAACTGGCACTGGCACGCCTAAAAGCCATAAAATCAGAAACAGAACATAGCTATATTTGATTATCATAAAGAGACTAGAGTTGAACATGTCATCTATAATAATTTCATATAGCTAAAGATATTGTTTGATTGATCTTGTTAATCTCAGAAACTAGTTGGATAGTTCCATTAAGAGAAGGAAAATGGGGAAATTTATATTAAATTCACGCTCTGGTGCTAAAGAAAAAACGTGGCGTTGAGTTACGTAATTCAACACGCAATGCCTCCAGATTTCGGCAGAAAGAGGGGTATGGAGTGTTTTAACACTAGGTTCCTTCTACCTACCCTGCTGTATGTGGGTACCTGAGGTCAGTAAGTCAGGTAGTAGAATAAGTCATGTGTCATATTATACAACTGCTTGTTAAATTCATTTGACCACGGGGGCAAAGCTGCATATGACAGCTAGGTTTTTTTTCAATTTCACGCTTTATTTCTCCTTGCTTGCTACAGCAAGGTAGGCAGAGGGAACCTAGTGTAAATACACTCTGTTCTCCACGTTCCGCTTAATTTTCGAAGCATTGCATCTATATATATTCATCTTAAATGTTCAAAGGCACTTCTGATTCATGACAATGCATTATGCAAATCATTACAATAGATGTACACTATATCACGTCCAATAACTTAGTGATTTAATTATAAGGATTAAACGTATAATTATTAGGTTCATAAAGCTTACTAGCTTAAATAAATATAATATCTAGTTAAGTTATATAAGCTATAGGTATATAGTAATATATAAGGTTCACAAAGTAATACCCTACCCAGAGGATCGATGGAGGGTTCGTGAGGCTGTGGATTCGATTCCCAATCGGAAGAATGAAAAAACACAATACCTCAAGAATTCCACGGAAAGTGGAAAACGAAAGTGTCTTAATGGTAAACGGAGTGTCCTAACGCTAGGTTTCCTGGCTCCTTCCGCCTATCCCGCTATATGCGGGATATAGCGTGAATAAAAATTAACTGACAGATGAGAAAAGATGCTCATGAGATGAAAAACATTTTATTATTATACATTTTATTATGATGACACATTTCAGAATAATCTTACGCAAAGCAATTATAATATTACAAAGTTTGTATGAACGAGTAACGTAGCCAAAGTGTTAAACTTTTACTTAAATTTCAAGTTATAGTTTAAACTACTCTGTAGTTAACTAAAGTCAGTGATCTCTATATTAGTAGTATTTACATTAGTAAAACCTTGGTATCATTTAATTAAAGTTGAGTATTTCGTTAGATGAAAATTATATTTTTAATAAAAAAAAAATATTTATTTTTATAATAAACGTCCCCTTTTGGCCTCTATATTGTGCACATACAAAATATACATATAAAAAACAGTAATAATTCTAAAATGAGTGGTTATGGGTTCGACTTCTACTCGAGCAAATTAAATGTATGATATTGAGCTGTAGTGTTGAAGCAAAGCGAATACAAAAATCCACACTTACACATTGATTATTTCCCAATATAACTGTTCTGTAACTGTATAGAAGATACAGAATAAAATATATATTACCACCGATCGACCCTTATCATTTATTCGTGAACAATAAACGGAGCTCAGTGATGGATTGGTTTGGTTAAAAGATAAATATCTATAGATAAAGCTACATGTTTGTTGTTTGTTTTAAATATGAAACACACATGTTTTAGCTTTGTGGAGATTAGTAAATTGTTTTACAGATATTATTTTAGAGATACACATGTGATATATGCAGTCGATCAGTCAGCAGCATGCCAATCTGGTTGATTGATAAATACACACTTCACGCTGTGATTTAGCACCCACCAGCCATTCAATAACGTTGGTACCCACCAACCCTGCTAGACGGAGGGAACCTAGTATTGAGACACTCTGTTCCCTTGTTAAATATAATAACTGATAAATTATGTCAAGTTTTAGTTTATTTTCTATATATATTTATGATTTTTAATCAATTTGCTGTCTAAGTCACACAGTGACTGACAGGCAAACGAAAACTGTTGGATGTAGAGGGTAAAATTTGGCATTAAAGTTTTTTAATCTCTAAGAAAGATTGTCTCGAAATTGCTATAGGAACGGAACTGGAGTTCACGATTTACTTTAGAATGTAATAGTTATTTTTAATCAATGACAAGAATTTTCATCATACACCAAAATTAATATTCATTTATATAGAGTATTAAATTACCTATGAAGTCTTAAATTTTCCACTTTATTTAATAAAAAAATTACACAATTGCTTATGTCTTTTTAATGAAGAACGCGTCTTTTCGAAATTTTTTTATCTCCTTTGACAAATGTTGAGCTTTCAGCTCAAATGCACACTATTGTAATTAGGTTAATGAAAATGCAAAAATTCCCTATCACATCGTATATTACATTGTACATTTTTCAATAAAATTGGAATATATTTCATCGAATGATTGGAATTCTTAATATTCAGCATTCTCATGTACATAGAATATGATTTTTTTATAATTTAAATATTTTACTCTTGCTTTACTTTACATATTATGGTACTGGGTGGAAGATTTAAATACATCATAAATACATAGCAAATCTTATATTTTATGTACAAAAGATTAATTTTGAATGACATATCAGTCTCGTTCGTCAAATTGAGAGTAATATATTTTATAGTGGCCTCCCGCTGGTTATTTTCATTGCGGGGATATTGGGTCAGGGAGAAATGGGGTCCTGAATTAAATAAATTTAATGTTTTTCAACACAAATTCTCGATAGTCGCGAAGCTATATTCCTGAAAGGTAAATTAAGTAAGATTGAAAATGAAACTTTATCTAATAATTATTTACTTTTTACTATAGTGTAATTAATATTTTCAAACTAATAGTCAATCATAGTATTTTATTAATAATATTAAATTTATTTTGAAAGTATATAATAATAAAATGTGTTTTACCATTTATGATCGTCATTACTTTATTTCCTAAGTGTATAATACAACAACAGCTTAAAAATGTTACAATTCAATATTCACTTTCACAGAAAACAGGTCAGGAGAGAATGCCTTCATCATCAATAATAATGTATTATATTATAGTATTATATTATAAATTAAACTGAATCCACTATAATATATAATAATCTATGTAGTGTCTACGAATTTTTTTTGTTGAAGCTCGCATGTTTTTAGGTCGTTAGCTCGCCGTTTAAACAACAGACATTGATATTTATTTTCTACTATAACGTTGCACAGTTTATGCAATATTTTCTAAAATATTATTGGATATGGTATAAGTGAAATAACTTTTTGATTTTTTTAATGGAAATGTATATGTTGCAGCCCACGTAGCGCTCTCTGCTCTACTCTATTAAAATTATTATATTTATTATCTTACTTACCTTACTCTGTTAAGATCTCTGTTTTTGTTTTCGAACTCAACGTCTCAAAATCGGGTGGAAAGTGGAAACCAAAATGTCTCTATTCTACTTTCTCGCTTCCTACCATACATTGTGGTAAAATGTAAGAGGCTAGAGTATCAGGAATCAAAAAACTCGTATATATTGGATATTTTTATTAATAATTTTATATATATATAATTTAATATATATTTGTATTTAGCGTCGATATCAATTAAATATTTGTATATATTTCTAATTCTATTTCATTTACATTGATTCTTGTAAATTTAATCGTAAAATAAAAATCTGAATTGATTTTGGTTATACAGCGATAGTTAAAACTATATTCTTATACATATGTTCTTTTTGAGCGGCTATTGCGCGCCTAAAACGTTCATTTATCGCTTAGATACATGTTCCACTGGACATTATATAATTCATAATAAAAACTATAATATATTACAGAATTCACTATGTTAATAATATACATCTTGTCTTACATTAAAATTGTAAATGTATTTATCTGTATCTCGCATATAGCAGAGTAGGTTTCACCTATCATTAAGACCGACTATTATATATCAATTTTCGAGGCCTTGCGTATTGTTTGGCGGAACTTAATGTAGCGTTTTCAAAATATTAAATATTTTATTTCTTAAAGTGGGAATCGAACCCACAACGGGTCATATTTACTCGGCACGCTTCTTCCCCTGCGCCATGACAGGCCTCATAAATTACATACAAATAAATAATGAAAAACCTACAGTTATCAAATTACTAAACTCTAAAAAGTACATGTTTTCTCTTCGTCTCATCTAAATACTACACTGGGGCAAAATGAAAAGAAATAAAACTCGCAAAGCATTCGTAGCAGAAGATTTAGGTCGCTACGCTTACATTTTTCCAAAAAAAATAAATAAAAACAAAACAAATGTTTTTGTAGCCACAAACGTTATACAGAAATAAATGAAAAATATATTCCGACTGGCGGGAAATTGTTCCAGTCATTTATCGTTGTGTAACAAATTACTACATATTAATGAGGTACTCAACAATCGCCGGTAAAAAGTTTCACATCGCTCAAAAAAGTAAAACTTACCTGTTATTCACGTATAGAAAAGCTCTCCTCGGTCATATTTAGTTAAATACAAAACAAGTTTACATCCGACCACTATAAGAAGATAAGAGAGATTTTGTTTATTGGGGGACCGTGAAGTTTCGCATCTAGAAGCGAACAGGCGAACGTTACGCCCCTCAGCGGTGCGCGTACAGACTGACTTGGTATCGGCGGCTTAACTTCCACCGTATAGTGACGTACGCAGTTTTATAGCCGCGCCGACACCTTGGCCCTGCTGCCGCTGTAATGGGTCCAATTTTATATTAATACTGTCTGTAAATGCGTATTTAATGCAAAAAAAAGTTTACAAGGGATATAATTATAGATTTTTTTTTATGTATCTCTCTCTCTCTATATCTCTACATAGGAGAGTAAAGCGCCTGATATCTCTAGCATATAAATCTCTTTACTCTCTTTTCTACAGTAATTTCAGAGCTGTTATGTCTTTTGAGTAAATAAAGCGAGATCGAACCTACAAAAACCATATGTAGAGTTACACAAATTGAACTTATTTGGTATCAAATCAAATTGTTGTTAAAAATGCGTGATATACAGTCAAAATTAAAAATAACTTAAAAAAACTAATGCCATCAACTCGTCTAAATCATTTGAATATAAAATGTGTGTTATCAGAATCAAATAATTTTCACAAAGCACACATTGAAACACTTATTTTATTTACTTCCAAATATATTACTTGACGAAATATCGAATATCTATAATAATATTATACCCGTCTCTAGGCCAAAGCCGAGCATCCCCTCTTTCGCCCCTTCGCCCAAGCGACTTACTGTACGACAAACGATTAGCTATAGGCTAGATGTTTCTTGCACTGATCAATCGAAAAATATATTTTTGAACTATTTATTTATTTTGTCATTTTGATTAATTGTTATTTGTGGCGGATCTCAAAGAAGTAAAATTCAAAATTTTAATTCAAAATATTTTTATTCATGTAGACCCTTACAGGCGCTTACGAATAGTAGTTTAGGGTCAAATAATATGAGTATTTTGACAGTATCACTGAACAATATCGAGTTGACCGGTCGCAGCAGACGGCACCCGATTTGTAATCGGATAGGTAATGTCTTTATTTTACATTTAACAATTTTTTGTATCAAATAGTAGGGCTCACCCCTTTATCACTTCATCCGCAAACATATCTTAACTTTGCTTACTATAATCTGTGAAATCGATTTTCTTTATATTAGTGTTTATTCTATATATTAGATGAAATTTTAAACCCATTCATAGTACAATTAATTATTAATGGGCAAAGTTGTTAAATATTCCAAAGACACGATAAATAAAGTGCACGCTTACATTTGTTTTTAGTATAAATGAAAATATTTCGGGTAAGTAAACTTAAACGAAATGGAATCGGAGTAGAGGACTCGAGTTCACAAAGCGTGTAATCTAGACGGGCAGTCAAAGTTCAGTAAAACAGAACTGGCAAGCAGCACCGTGTGTCATTTTACACGAACCACTCTAAGCCACTTTTTACCCCTTTTTATCCAACTCAAAAACTATTAAATCTGAACCTGCTAAATTTGGCGTGTTATTGAGTTACTCGTCCACTTGTCGCACATATACCTAATAAAAGGCATTTTGAATTGATTTTTAGATTAGATTTAGGTAAACATTTTGTATAGTTTGACTTTTAATATAACAATAAATTTAAGAGGGTGAAATCGCGAGCGGGTTGCTAGTTATCTACATGTTATCGATTGTAATTATTAACATATACCCTAGTAATTATAAGTACTCTGGCATTACATTATAATATAAACCTATTTAAAATGCTACTGCTACTAGTAGAATTAGAATCTGAAAAAATATATTTGTAAAAATATATTCATAGCACCTCTACGACGCAAAATGACACAAAATAAAAGTACATTTAAAAGTACAATTAATTCATATATTATACAGTTGACGTATAGTTTTGTCAATATTGAAAATTAGCGTAATAGATATATATATAGTATAACTAGAGTAATAGATATTGGCTGGATAGCTATAAATTGTAGTCGCAAGTCATATAAAACTGTAATTCATTAATTTCGTAATATTTATAAAATTTCATTTTGTATCACTGTTAGAAAGCAAGGAAAATGTAATATGTTCTTTATGTATAAGATAATTTCATACACCTGAAAATACTCTTCAAGTATCTTGAAAGTGATTCCAAGCATTTTGAATAGCTCTCTCAGTCCTCATGCCACTGCAAGCGTCCGAAAGTTTTGAATGCCTTATCTCATTTCATATACCACTATAAAGAAGAAAACCATAACTTCTTTATTTATAATTACAAATAATATTGTTTATATATATTTGGAATAATTGGTGGATCTGTACACAAACTAATACAGCTGAAAGAAAGACGAAAAGTGGCTCAACACAAGATGTGCTTCAGTGTGCTATGTGCGGAATAGTTAAGCTAAAAATAACAAAAATATTTTATATAAATTAACAAAAAAACTATTATGAAGTCTTTTTGATTGCTATACACAAAATTTCACGATTATACTTCTTTAAAATCTTAATTACTCTTAATATAAGCAGCACATGTATAATACACGTTACAATGCAAAGTTTAAGCTACGGGCTCGAGCCCGTAGCATAGCACATTCGTAGCGCCTTTACGAGATCAGATCAAATTAAATTATGCTTAGAATAAATTTACGATTTGAGACCTTCTTATTCTCATATCTACATTACTTATGAATGTTGAATTATTATTTGCATCATAATGCATTATTTTAAATATATAATAAATGGCTTTTGTTGCTGCATTTTTTTGTCGCTATTTTTATAGCTACAAAAATACGTATTTATTTTTTCTTATAAGCTGAAGAAACCTTTTAAGCTTTTGTATAAAATAATATAACTTAACCGGGCTAAACTAACCTAACCACTTGTGACATTTTAAATTTAATAAAATATATATATAAAATGTGATCTACACTTATATTAAAATCGCAACGAATCGGACTCCTTTATTGGGTGCCTATAATAATATAATAGATAGAACCGAAAAGAATATTCTATAATTTTATTTGTCTGTTTTCTCTGTGTGTATATTGATAAATATGGGATTTTCTCTATTTGATTCTGGCAAGCTTCCTTTAAATTTTTATTATAATCGGTTCAAAATCAATTTAAGGTATTTATTTCGACCAATTTGCTAATTAGTTGCAATAATATTTATTGCTATGCTAGCTTTTTAAACTTTGTTTGCTAGCTAGCTTTCAATTTGTATGATGACAAAAAAAACTCGAGATTGTATGATAAAACCACCGAGATTTCGAGACTTACTTTTTCTTTTTTCGAAACTCTTTTCGGAACGGGGCCGAAGTTTGCACGGAAAAAACTGTGCTGGCCATGCACCCGTACTTACCGTCTACCTAAATACCGTATAATTAAAAATGTTTCTTTAAATATAACATTTTTTTTAATTACTTAACGAATCCGTTGTGGCATAGTGACACGAGCGTGTGACTTTTAACGCAACGGTTGTGGGTTAATTATAATTTTTTCGCTTTGGTAAGAAGTCCAAAAGTGGCGCTGAGTTCCGCCACTCAGTTCACGATCGCCTCGGAAATTACTCGGAGAGTAGGGAAAAGAGTGTCTTAACACTAATTTCTTATCTGATATCTTTTGTCTTATTCCTACCTACTCTGCTGTATGCGGGAATTAGTATAGCGTAAGCTGAAAGAAACCTAAGTTGATTTACTATACATTTATACATATAAATAAATAAAAAATAAAGGGTCTGTATTGTAAATATAACTATGTTTTTCAAGTGCATATATATAGTTAGTTCGATATTAAAACACAGATGAACTTAATATTTGTATTATTTGACTATATTGTATAATATTATCTAATTATATAATATAATCATTAAAGAACTACACAACTAATATTTATAAAATATTATGATTGATATTAAAAAATTTTAAATTTTTTTCCTCTGGTAAGGCGAATCGTGGGGTTGAGATTCACTAAAATCCGCGGAATGTGTTATATACAAAACAGGCGGAAATATTGCCTGCTATACTATACAAATATTTATAAATCATCATCACACTGTATGTACACAGCAGGGTAGGCAGAGGGAACTTAGTTTTAAGACACTCCCCCCCCCCCCCCGCTGAATTGGCATTGCGTGTTGAGTGGCAGAACTCAATGCCGCAACGAACGAACGACGACTCAAAAAATATTTATAAAATATTATATAAGAGTACACCATAGATAATACTTTTTCATTGCTTTAGCAACATTACGTAATACTTTTATGCACCTCAAAATTATTATGTAAATCGGACTTCATTTGATTATACTTGCAAAAGTTGACGTATAGTATTGGAAAATATTATTTATTTCACATTTATTTAAGCAAATGACAGGTACACGTGCAAGACAAACGCGGATTCTACTACATATATCTTGATACTGAGGGAATTCCGGGAGTACACAAAAAATAAAAATGTCGACCACCTGTCGACCAGGACGCCCTGCCAGGAATCGAACCTGGATCTTCAGAACTGACGCTCAGATGTGATATCCATTACACCACAGGGCTTGTGCGAAAGGAAATTCAATATCTAAATGCTTTCTTCATCTACGCATGCGCAGTATAGTTTCCATAAATAGATTCATTAGATTGCACTTTTTTTAATTTATTTGAATTTGTGGATATTGTTCGATATTTAACATTTATGAATACATATAAAATTATCTTAAAATACTGCTATATTCACAATTATAAAAAAAATACCATTCATTTGGCTTTTGTATAAATTATAAAAAAAGAAAACCTAAATTCATTTTACAAATTATTTAACTACGCAGAATTTTCACTCAAAGAAGAACTCTTTCTCTATAAAATTGAAAATGTTTGTATATTTATAGCATAGATCAATTTAATTATATAAAATAGTGCGGTAAAAGCAATTATTTTCTGCTAGATGGAGCCTATCCTGTAAATATTTCCTTTGATTGGCACAGATGTCGTATCTACATTTATTTATTAATATTCTACATTTTTAAAACCGTTGTAAATCATCAACGACAAGACAAACAACAAATATAAACAGCGATTCTTGGTTTAATTTATTAATTAATATATATATGTTTATTTTGTAATTTCAGAAGATATTTGTAAATCTTCAATCCTAGATTGTTATTGCATAATTCTATGCATTTTTAATACTATAACACAATTAAAGTTTACTGCAAAAGTGCAATAATAACAGTATAAAAAGTCACTGCGGATTACAAATATTTTTGTTAATCTCGTATATTTTAATATTTACCATAATATAAATTAATAAAATTGTAATGAAAAGTGGCTTGTAAAGAAATTTTGACACTAAATTTCTTATTTTAAATTTAAAGATACATTTCCTCCATAGTAAGGAGCCTCTACGTATTGTATTAAACTTTACAAAGACCAGGTTTCCTTACACCTACCGGGTGTAAGGAACATCCTTAACATAAAATAAAATAAAGTACATACCTTTTTTTACACTGCAATAAAAATAAAAAAATAAAAACAAGCATAGGTATATTAAATTTAGTGAAATAAACAAAAAAGCTATGAAATACGCCCGTAGACTTGTTCGTAGTGCCTCTACGAAATATAATATAAAAATATTTTTATAAACACAAAAAAGAAATTAAAAACACGCTTCACGCTGTATCGGAGCGGAGGTAGGTAGAAGGGACCTGCTATTAAGATACTCCGTTCCCCATTTTTTGTCGAATTTTCCGAGGCAATGCGCGTTGAATGGTGAAACTCAACACTGGGTTTTTTGAGTTGGTGCTAGAGCTAAAAAAAATTAAATATTATTATTGTAACCATATATTGAACTTATCTGTGTGATCCTGGTTTAGAATAGGATCACCCTGGTACTGTCGGTGTCGTAGGAGGCGAGTAAAGTACGTGTGGTAAAGTCACGTCGCCAGTAATGGCAACACGCATGGGCAGATTCGACTGGATTAATACCACCCCCATGCATTTAAAACGACGTGAAGTAGTGGCTCTTGTGTGTTTTGCATTAGGTAATGCCGGGCCACGGCACCCTAAATCTTCAACTTAAAGGCCGGCAACGCACCTGTACCTCCTCTGGTGTTATATGGGGTCGTGGGCGGCGGTGATCACTTACCATTAGGTGACCTGAACGCTCGTTTGCCTTGTCCTCTCCCATAAAAAAAATTAATAATAAGTTACTATTAATATGAACACATTACGTAATAATGATATGTCTTACATGAATACTATTTGAGGAAATATATTTCTTCTAGTATAGCTACAAATAATACTAACAAAGTAATAGAAGTGGATGTAGTGAAGACTATGGTTCTATTCTAATTATATTAGAAAAACCTTTTGTAACAATCTAAAAATCTATGACATATATAATATGTATAATTTTACTACATGTATTTTTTTCAGATATAAAGTTAACTAGAAATGAAAAAAAACCGTCGACGAATCGACGGTGGCCCTGCCAGGAATCGAACCTGGGGGTTTCTGAACTGAAACAGAACAGACGCGATATCCACTACGCCACAGGGCCGGTACCTGAATTCAGGAGATATTCGAATGCATTCAAGTTCTACGCATGCGCTTTGACTTTAGTCGTTTTATTTATGTAATTTCTAAATAATTTCTAAAGGCATATATATATATTTAAAATGTATATATGTATAATTTAAAAGCCAAATGCGAGTTGCAGTAAACATAGTTCTCTTGGCATGTCGTAATAATACCAAAAAGCACCGAAATAAATTTTATTAAGTTTTACAAAAGACTTTGTATTTTTTTAATAAATTCCTTTACAAAACATTCTTAGTTATGTATAAATCTACATCCACAAATAAAAAACATCACACAAAGATTAAATAATTCGTAGCATTTTCCGTAGCATATCTACGAAACGTTATTAGATAAAATATGTAAACAATTTAAAAATTAATTTTAAAAAAATCCTATTCCGTACCTCTGTCTGTCAAGACAATTTCTTAAGATTGCGTGGACGTATTATGTTAAAATTACCGTCAAATAGTCATGTCTCCGACCCCTTGGAGCACTGAAGAAAATTAACGTTCTGAGTTAACCTAATCAAAAGATACGAACATTTATGGATCGTTTTATTTGAATTTTGTATAAAAATGACCGCGTAACCAAAACCTATAGAACACTTTCAGTAGACTTACAATTATGAACATTAACACGAGGGCTAATAAAACAATTAAAGGAAAAAATTATGAAAAGTAAAAATGTATAATTATTTCATAAATAAAATTACATTTGTAGTTCATTTCATGAAGAAATGAGTAATTAACGTTTGTGTCAAGTTTGTCAATCAAAATCAATGAGAATGCAAGAGCAAGAAATAAAAAAAGTAGTAAATGATCAAAAATCAAAAAGACATTTATTTTTTGTTACAGATAAAGACTATTACAAACTTATACATTTCATACGAAATAAGTGCGTACCGCAAACATAAGCTTGTCAATTTTTTTAAATTTTACTTCTCGCTCTACGTGAAGTACAATTTATAATATAAAAATTGTAATTGGTACGAAACTCGGTAGACTGTTCTTTTTTTATTTCACTAGCAACTTTTGTTTATACATATATAGAAATAAATTATAGTAATTAATATGATAATGATTTATAATTATAAGTGCCTTAGCCACTTAGGCGTTGGCGAAATTAATTTTAGAGTACCCGTTAACGAGCGGGTGGTTATACGTAATTACACATATCTAATGTAAGTCAGCTACGTCGTTTAATTAAACGGGCAGTGAAATAAAAACATATAGAGATTCTTTCCCATTAACCACTTCTGTTTCTTAATTTCCGCCGAATTCAGTAGACTGCGCGTTAAGAAATGAAAAAAATTGAATATTTTATTTCCTCGAGTGAGAATCGAACCCACAAACTATCACCTTATAGTACTCGCACGCTTGTGGCCCTGTGCCATAACTGGCAGGCTGAAATTTAAATAAACATATTTCTTTATTACAAATATTGTTATAAAAATTAATTAATATTAGAAATTTGCAATTTAATTGTTTTTGTTCTATATCAAAAAATTAACTTTAATAAAAAAAAATATCTGTACATATATTAAAAAGTTAATCTCAGTTGTTGAATATTTTTCATATAATCAACGCAATTTAAATTTATTTTCTAATTATTTTTAAATATAATTATTGTTTTCACACCTCATTATCGATTTATTATTCGACCCAATTAAGATGTATATCGTTTTAGTTATATCGAAACTTAAATACAACGACAATAACAACGAAATTGATAATTGTTTTTCAGGTTAGATAAATCGTAATGCTATTTTATATCACACAATAAGTCTTGAAGAATACAATTTAAAATTCTCTTAAAAATTGAAAAATAGCAAAATATGATTTTAAATAGAAAAAAAAATGCCATTTCTTTGTCTAAATTGATGTATACAGATTTAGGCAAGAATAAGCTTATATTTAGCAACACATACGTACCTGGCAATACAATATTGTGTAACAAAGGTGCTTGTTGACATTATAAAATGATTTAGTAAAGTCACCGCTACACTCTACAAAAATGATTTTAAAATTAAATATTCATTTTGAGTTAATTTTGACAGTATCTCAAATTCAGGCGGTCAGTAAAGAACGATGTGTCTTGAAATTGGAGTCAAGAATGAAAGAATTATTATAACCGTTCCAATAAAACAAAACGTAACATTAAGAAATCACTGGAATATGTGTAGAAAATACACTATGTTGACACTAAGGTCACTCTGCGTACCCCATAAAGGCAAAAAGGTTAAAAGCTAAAAATAAAATACTGTTTCTATCATTCTATATGTATAGCCTTTATTGTAAACGACAAGCTAATCACAATTTTATCGGTACAATGTTTACAAAGTCATTTTACTTAACCAATATTACTTAACAGTCACAGTATTTGACTTCAACATGGCAAAAAGACGGAACGTTTTTATTCTGATCGTTTTCATAGCTTCAACTATTGTGAGTTGGTTTTCTTTTTAATTATTTTTTTTTTATTTTTGCCAAAAAATACTTAAGTATTAGACAACAATATTTTTCTATAAAATAATGAGAATATAGTGGCGCAGTGGACCTCTATCTCCACTCGGGGAAATTATTATTTACACCGATTTTTTCTGTAACATTTCGCGGTCTATATAATAAAAGACAGATGTTAATAATAAATAATAATAGGAGTATATAATTATATGACATGATGATATGATATGACTAAATAATAATGGTGTTAATATGCCGCCATTGCACATGTTAATTTAAGTACCAACATATGTACCTACATGCTCTTTTATCTTTCCTATGTAAATTATATATATATATATATATTATATATTTGTTTTTTATTCATGTGCAATGAAGTATTATTATTATTAAATAATATACTACGTGCTCAAGCTTTAAAATAAATATATTCATATATAGTACGCGTAACAATACAGGGGAGAACGTATTGTCAAGACATTTCGTTCTCTACAAGCGTTCAGCTTTACAAATAACGGGATCGGGCTCATAATCCTTGTGTTGATATTTAAATTATAGTTATGTTTAATACATAAAGAGGAACAATATGCATAAAGTACAATAACACGTTAAACTTTCAAAAAGATAACATTAATATTATTTACCAGCAAAATGTTGATATATAGTATATTCCGTGAAGGTATTATAAAGGCATGGGTTAATTAAATATTTGCCGGGATTTATTAATATACTCATGTTAAGTTCAGCGTGTTCGTTCCGTTGTTAGAGTTTTGCTCTTAATTAATTGCCTTATTTGTTTACTTTTGACTCGGTTCGTTTGAAGAATGCTAATGAAGTATGTTTGTAAGGTACGGCGGTCTGGAGTGAACATTTTTGGGAAAAGAATTTTTTTTTTTGAGCAAATATTATTATTTTATTTTCCATTTTTTTATTTACACGGATTTTTTCAGCTTTACGCTGTATTCCGCGTGTCACAGAGTGGGCAGAGGGAGTGTAGAGTACTCCTAGTGTTAAGACACTCTGCTCCTCACAATCCACCAGATCTCTGGAAGTATTGTGTATTGAGTAGCAGAATTAAACGCCGCGCTTTGTTTCGACGCCAGAGTGAATTAATGAAAATATCCAGTATTTCATTTCTTCGAGTTGGTATCGAACCCACAACCATCTATGGCCACTTATATGTTCATTAAAAGCAATACTAAATAACAAATCATTTAAATAATTTCAGCAACAGAGTTAAAATTAGGTCATGAATTTCAACTTTACATAACAAAATTCATTTCAAGTCCATAATCAGATTTCGATAAAGATCGACTCCATCCTAGTCGACTGTGCTCTGAGTAAATTGTATTTATCAAATTATAGATATAATAATTTTATAGAAGGGAATGTTTAATTATACTTAAGTATGGTAAATGTTTTATATACTTACATTATGTGTCATATAGTAAGTACTCGTATTTGTGGAAGCTATAAATGTTAATATTGTGCGACTTGAATAGTACCATAGTCTAGTTTAATTTTGCAATGGTTGCTGTGAAATTGTGATACGTATACGTTCACGAAAGCTTGTAAGTGCCAATATTTGTTTATGCTGAAAATTTAAATTTAACTATTTTTTTTTCCACTAACCACACGTTTTAGAAAAAATATTAATTAAGAAAATTAAAGAATAAATACTTATATTTATTAATAATATAAATACGGTTACAATTAAATTAGGAATTAACAATTTCATTTTCTAATCATATCATATCGAACCAAGCATTTGTATGCGTCTACAAATTAACTAATAAGCTGTAAAGGGTTTTATTTAAATAATAATTGCTTCTATTTTATCTAAAGTTCTAAATAGTAAATAATAAAATTTAATTTTTGCAGATCGCCAAAATTATTCTACCACACAAGCTGAGATACTTAGAAAACATGTTAAACGCCGAAGTCGTCGCCAAGGCAGCTAGGATTCGTCAAAGAATGGAAGCCAACCCAAGCAATCAGGATAGTGAAAAAAGCTGGCCATTCTTATTAGCTAAATATCAAGAAGATAAAAAGAATACCATACCTTTTAATACGTTATATGGAAGACGGAAAATTTAAGATTTTTCGTTATTTACTTTATTAATCAGTTTAAATTTACGTTATTTTTTGTTTAAATTGAGCCTATATTAAGCTCACAGCTTATTAAATATTTATTAGCACATTGATATTAAGTTTGAGTAGACGTCTCTATACAAAGCCAAAGTGTGAAGCCTTTCAAAGAACAGTATTCCATATAAGACCGAACCTAAGCCCTATCCTAAAGGGCCAATCGGTGTTTTGGCGTGAAGCACCACCTCCCTCTGTTGATGACCCCCAGTTTCTTCGAGGCCATCTTAGACTTGTTTGCGGTACTGGCAGTCACTCGAAGCATTAAAAAACCTACATATGACTGAACATAACTAAACTTATTGGCTCTAAGAGTTTCATATAATATATTAGCCGGTAATATAGTGATCGAAAGCAATAATAATTTCTTAATATCACTTTTTAAAAATATGCAAAAACGTACATAGGTATATATATATATATATATTAAAAATCAAAATTTTGATTTTAAATCACAATGTATATATCAAATAAATATCATTAATATTAACGTTGTTTATTTTTTATTTCCTTCATTTACACAAATATTATGACAATTAAGCTAGTATTAATTCGGAACGGAGTATTTTAGGACTAGGTCCTTCTGTCTTCCTTCTTACATATTGGACATCTGTGAAGTTAAGAATTAATTCATATAGTTAAATTAAAAACTAATCTGTTAACGACGAAAAGATCGGCGTTGAATTCCGCCACTCACCACCCAGTGCCGTGTGCATGTGCAAAGTGCATGTATCTTTCATAGGTATCTTTCCATACATCTTTTATAACGTATTTTAGGATTCATTGAGCAATTTCCAGCAGCAATTATTAGACCATAGGTTCCTTCTTGTCGCGTAACACTTCCATTAAATGAATAAGTGATTGGCCGTGTACGTACCGTGAGCAAAGGATGTTGGTCATTATTTATCTCTCTTTATCTTGTCAATTGCAGTAATATGTTTATGTAAGATCCTTATATAAAAATATTTTGCAGATAAAAATTTACATTGCTTCGTTCACAAGTCGTATGGTGATTTAATATATACACAAACTAATAAGATTGACAAGAGGTAATTCCCAATATTTTTTACTCAAAAGAAGAGCCATTAAAGAAATATCTAAATACCAATAAAATTGGTGAATAAAAGGATTTGGCGTATTTCTCCAACGACTACTGATATTTCTGTATTGTCTGATGGCGCTCTACTTAATCATGTAACCTGAAGCGACCAGAATATTGTAGGGTTCTGTTTATTGGGTCACAAAGTTAGAAAGCATAGATTTTTTTAAAAGCTGTAGATTTCAATTTATTTATTATACAGAGTGGAAGTGTAAGCAACACTTTAAATGAAACCACTCTATGAAATTTAACTACTCTATAAATGCCTTTTATGAATTTATAAAATTCCCATAAACAAAAAAGTGCTTTTTTTTCAAACAAATCAAATAATAAAAATATCGTTTTAAAATAAAACGCCATTTGTAAAGTTCAAAGTAAGTGAGACCATTCCGATGATTTTCTTAGCTAATATACAGATGCAATGCAAAAATTTACCAAACAGTAAAACAGTAGGCACTTTATTTTGTAAACAATGAAATTTCAGATTTATTTAGGTATAGTCGCGTTTATTGTTTTATACGAATGGACGTCGTATGCTATAAATATTTTGCATAGCGACTTTCAGAGTAGATTTTATGTGTATATATAATAATTCATCTGGTTTATGAAACCACGATCATTTCGATTGCAGTTTAACATAAATAATTCTATTATATTCTAGCTTCACGCTTTATCCCTAGCGAGGTAGTCACAGAGAGCGGATCTTGAAGCTTCCAGCTTCTTATGAGGTAATTCGACTCCAAGTCTGTACACCTCGTGAAACTGCGCCAACTCGAGAACAGATCCATTAACAATTAGATAGTGGTCTGTTCCCAGATCTGAACCCCTAAACACTCGCGTGTCGATAACTTGGCTCCGAATACACTGATTCACTAGGAACAAATCAATCATACTATTTCCTGTGAATTTGTTTGTGATCAAACATCGTGTTTGCCACAAACAAATTCCTTTCCTTGCAAATTTCCAATATAATCTTTCCACTCCCTCGTAACCGCAATAATACACCTACACCATGGTAGCCTCGCTCGCTCTCTGGTACGCCAGCCCAGAAAGCGATCCGACTGCTCGGTAAATCGGTCGCGTCATTGCGCTTTCGCTTGGTCTGTCACGGATCAGCGGATGGAACAGCGGACAGCGTAAGGCTGGCAGGGGTCGCTGCGGGCAAGCTTTCCGTCGTGAACCCCCATATAAATAATAAAGGATCAAAATGAAACAAAGAATATCAATTTTCATATAATTATAATTAAATTAACTAATTTGAATACATCTATAGCTCCATTTCAATTTATATACACAATAGGTACAGCTTCAGAAATATATTATATTTTAAAAATAATTAATTATATAACATATATTCTCATTGTATATATCTAATTTATATATACATACATTATATACTGCAACTATATAAATACATAATATACAAAAATTACACAAATAAAATTCTCGTTGTTTTTACAGTTAGACATCAGATATTTAACATACATGTCTACATTTGAGGTTGAGACGTGGTTATTTTAGTTTAGAAGGGGGAGAATTTCAGAATATTATTTATTACGAAAACTATTTCTTTAAGCTTTTAGTCACCCATAGATTCTCGTGCCGCTCTTTTACGAACATATCTTTTGGCTAATTTACATAATATTAACTTTAATTCGCAAATCAGCTAAAGCTAAGCTCCATCTGCGTGAATTTACAAGATATGCCATGTTATTTTTTTAGACCACTACTTGTATTAAAATAAACAGTTAGTGGTCTAATTACAAATGTATGATGCTATACAAGCTAGACTTCTGTAATTTTCGAAAACATTCATATTTACTTAAAATGGAGTTTTATTTATAAAACAAATATCAGACATCTAAAAATTGCTTTATTCGATATATTTTAAAGTAACGAAATAGGTAATTGCAATTGGGTTCATATACACATAAGATATTAAACGACTGTTAAACAACAGAAAAAATGACTACTGTTTCCACATATCAACAGGGTAGGTAGAGTGAACCTAACCGTGAAGACACTCCATTCTCCTTCCTCTGAACTTCTCGAGGCCTTGCGCAGCGTTGAGCTCCGCACTTCAACAGAATGGCGGCGCTCAACGCCGCTCTGTTGCGAAATGAAAATTTTAATAACTAATAATTCATTCCTCTGAGTGGGAATCACACATAATTTGGACTGAGCTTTGACAGGATACTTCAACGGACACATTCAACGATTTGGCATTTAAGTGGAGAAATAGCAACATATGAAATAGTAGCATTATCCATTTATTACAATATACACATATATAAGGCGCATATGAATGTAACAGCGAAACTGGCAAAAATCTCAGTTCACAAAATATGATTTAAAATATTATATTATTTACATTTTGTTAGTTATGTAAAAGACATTTAGGAATATTCTTTTATTACGTACTATGTAAAGTTTTGAAATTTAGACATTCGTAACTTTTGCACCAAAAACCTTAATTAATTTAAATTGTATTTTTGATTAAATGTGAATTTAGTATGTTAAATGATAAAATGTGGGACATTGTTAACTTAATATTTAAAAAAAAAATTAAACATTTTAAATTTTTAAAATATTAATAAAAATGTTATATACTAAATATACATTCGAGTAAGCCTTTTGAATTTGTTAAAATATAAATCAAATTAATTTAGATTCTTTAGATAAATTTACAGATAATTTAGAGTATGACATATATATTTTTATCAATATCTTAGCTCTCATTTGTCATATATAATATTTTACACTAGTACAATAGTAAGACTTAGTAACAGTTTCGGTTGTGATGCATTAATACAAATAAAAACGAAATCAATCAAGAAAAAAGTCTAGGATGTTACCTTTAATTTGAGTATTGAATTTACAATTATGCATATTTAAATCGCACACAGGCATTTATTAAAACCGCCACATTTGCTATTCTTATATATATATATATATATATACATGAACAATATATATTTCTATTTTAAGAAAAATTATAATGTCAGTAGGAAAAAAAAATTTTTACTTTTAACTTAACCCCTCATATAACTATTCTAGTGTTTTAGATGTGACTGAACATTTAATAAAATAAATATTCTAAAAAATTCTTATGCAAATCCAGCGTATGTACTTGTTGTGTGTACGTAATTATAATGATGTATGCTTTGAGTCCACGAGGACTTTTGCACAATATTTTGTTTGTTGTTGCTATTTAGAAGATTTTAGAAGGGGAATGATGATTAATATAGTACGCAGTCAATATAATCGCTTTAAAAATAAAATATGGCTTGATAATAATTGAAAATAATTATGAATTATCATTTACGAGAAAAATTCAAAACAAAAATCATTCGACTTTAAATTTTATTTTCACATTGTGATTTTGCAAAATAAAAAGGTTATCACGCCCGTATTTATTAATTTCAACTAATTAATGTTATGTAGAAATAATGTTGCACGACTTCTTTATTATTTCTATTTTGTCGCAACTTCTTGCGATTTTAAAAATATACAGATAGCCTTCTGAACGATCACTATGACTGAATGAAGGACCAATTTTTAGACTATATTTAGTAAATTACTTCAATTGGATGAATTTATTATTTTAGCACCAAACAATAAATATGATTAATTGACAAAATAATTAATCGAGATGGTTGAACACATAGGAGTGTATGTTGAAATTTGCTGATTTTTTCGTTAAATAACCACATAGTTTTCAGGGGAATCTCAAAAAATATTTATTCAAAGTATTGACCATTTGATTCTATACATTTCGTCCATCGTTCAGGCAAATTATGGATGCCATTCGAAAGAAAACTTTTTGCTTTCGAGGAGCCATTTTTCAACTTCTTCAAAATTCACGAAGTGCTGCTCTGCAAGTGAGTACTCCATCGATGCGAAAAGCTGGAAGTCGGACGGGGCGAGGTCTGGAGAGTACTGCGGGTACGATAATATTTCCCAATAAAGTGTTTTTAATGTGTCCTTCACGGATCTATCCGTATTTACCGTTTCACCTGGTTTTAATAGTTCGTGGTATACCACACCATCCTGGTCCCACCAAACAGACTATTTTCTTACAGCCAAAGCAATTGGGCTTTGCAGTGGATGGGGCACCTTCACCAGGTGAAAGCCATGATCTTTTTCGCTTGGGGTTCTCATAAAAAAATCCATTTCTCGTCACCCGTGACAATCCGATGTAAAAATAAACTTTTCGAACCGTTGAAGCAGCATTTCACAATTGGTTTTTCGATGTTCCATTTGCCTGTAATTCAATGCGTGGGGCTCCCATTTTCCATATTTCTGGATTTTTCCCAAGGCTTTGCAACGTTGGCAAATTGCTGCTCGGGACATATTAAGTTTTTCTGCCAATATTTGTTGTGATTGGATTGGGTCATCATCCAACAACACTTGCAAATCCTTGTCTTCAAACATTTTCGCTGCGAAAATGAACACATTGTCTTTCAAATCGAAATCTCCACTTGTACCATGTCTTACATGTTCTAATCACTGGAGCATGCTGCAGCTGCTTTTTTCTTTTGATGAAATAAGAAAAGCAACGAATGCCGCAAATTGTCTTTATTTCGAACGAAACTTGACATATTCATTTATATAAACGACTATGACGCTATTATTTTGACAGAATGAGACTTGGGTGTTTTCGGAGTTTATTTTCAATAGAAAACAATCGTGTATATAACAATTCATAGAAATGCCTAAATATCCTGCTAGCGATACCTACTGTAAAAAACGGCAAACTTCAATTTACACTCCTAGTATATATAAAAAAAACATTAAATTAAAAAGAAATCTGTGTGTGATTATTGGGCACCGGGGTCCGGCATTACCTAATGCGAAACGCAGTGGCAAGAGCCACTACTTCACGCCGGTTTTAAATGCCGGGGGTGGTATTAATCCGGTCGAGTCTGCCCATGCGTGTTGCCATTATCTAAGCTAAGCCGGGATCACACGGCTAAACTACTAAAACTACAAAAAACATTTTAAACGATATAATTATTATACAACGAAAATAATGCAGATTAATAATTTAATAATTATGAAGTTCAAGAAAGCGAAGCCGTGGGCGGGTCGCTTGTTTATTATTATTATATCTTTACACGACGTTTTTATATAAAATTATTCAATATTCGGCCCTCTCATACCAATTAGTCTAATATATATTATTTATATACATGACAGTATTTCGAAAAAATATATAGTATTATAAAGATATCTTGTTATTTTTCTGTTATTTCTAATGAAAAATATTTAAAAAAGGCGAAATTTTAATAAAGACCAAAAATTTTTTATAATAAAAATGAAAAAAATACTTTTGGACTAACAGCCTGATGATTTATAAGTTACATATTATGTGTGTGTACAAAAAAATATAATAATTGATATACATTGTATATTTTTTCTAAATACATGTCTCATTAAGTCTAGAAAAATAAAATGTGAAATGATTAATAATAAAAAAACAAGTAAGTAACATAAGTAACATAAGTCATGTAATAAAAGTAATGTAGATTAAAAAAAACATAACAAAAGAAACATTACAACATATTGTGAGTATTCGTGTCATTCAATAACGATGCACAATTAATTAAGTTTATTAATATAAACGAGAATAAAATAATTATTTATTTAACTTTATTAGCCATTAATTTATTCGTAATAAGTTATAGTTAATCAAAATAGAAATTATCTCTATACTGAGATCCAAATGACCATTATGAGAAAACTATGGAATTGTCACATAACCAAATACTCCATTAATCCATAGACTTAATATGTAAAACAACATTGCAATATCAATAGAAAAACTATAAACCTTATTGATTACGATGCAGCACTTTACAAAAATATAATTTACATTACAATATGTTATATACGAAATCTTATTGTACTTTCAATTTTATTATATTGAATGAAAATTGTTTTTTTTTTT
>JBAIZZ010000374.1:772810-788010 GCA_037355905.1 Heliconius aoede | reverse complement strand
TAGAATCGGTACAGATATCATATACGACTTAATACAGAATATATATGTATATGTTTATAGATAATTGATGTCGGAGCGTAGAGTACAGCACAGCGTTTATAATATATACAACACAGCAATATTGAATCATAAAAAGGACAATTAGAAAGACTATTCAACTACTTAAAGTATATTAGATACTTCCGTTAAATATATAAATATTCCGTTAAATAAATCCGTAATTCCGTTAAATAATGAACTTAGTTATTAAAATAAATCTACAGTATTGCATACATTCGATCGAACGAATTTTAGTAAAATTTCGCGATTAATTCTAGGCGTATGAACAGATAAAAATACTTATTAGTCTTACACATACGAGTACCTTCCTTTTAAGCTTTGCGGCAATATTGGAAAAAATCTATAGGGTTAAGTTAAACAATTGCCTCCTAGAGTGGTGTTTACTTTTATTAATTAAAGCATAATTAAAGGCTTGAGGCCGTCGTGGCGCAGCGGCAAAAGGTATGACTGGAACACGATGGTTGTGGGTTCGATCCCCACTAGAGGAAATAATTTTTTGTTTACATTTATTTAATCGGCGGAATGTGGAGAAGGAAGTGTCTTAATTCTGGGTTCCCTCTGCCTACCCTGTGTGGGGGATACAGCGTGAAGCTGGTTAAAAAGTAAGACACAGCACTCACATTTTCAGGTATACTGGGCAACTTGTGGTCCGGGCTTTGGCACGAGAAGACGCTGTGGCCGGCGTTGTACGTCACTTTGAGAGTGTGCCCCGGCATCGGAGGGCGAATCCGACATGCTTCCAGGAACGACGTGAACTCGCCCCTCTCTGAACTGTTTAGTAAATTCGCTATGCAATTTAGTAATCTGAAATGTTAATAATGTTTGTGTCATGAGACAGTTCAAATGGCGCAATCGGTAAAACAGACAGAGAGGCAATGAAGCCTCAATATGGTACGCTAAAAATATATAAACAGAATAATATATTAAAACATTTATATATATATATATATATATATATCACAAAAAAAGTTATTAAACCCTGCATTATACATATATAATTTATAAGCTTCATGTATCTGTGTTTTGTGTTGTTACTAGAGCGAAGAAACGAAAATCTTTAATAATTCGTTCCCCAAATGGGAACGAATCCACAACCGTGTAGCATTTACGGCCACACCCTGTCCCACTGCACCACATCTTTAAATGTCACATAATAGATATGTACATATTTATATGAATCTCCAATAATAATAAAATATCATAAATATATATTCTATGCGTATTTTGCCTATTGAATCAATTGTAAAGAAATCGCAATGGTTCAATTCGCATATCATATCGTAACACTAGTAATAAAATATGAACAGCGTTGACAGATGATATTGAATGTAGCTAGCTATCTATAAATACTAGAACATTTACATATCTATTGTATGCTAAGATTGACATTGATGTATAATGGAATCAATATATGTACTCAAATATGTTATTTCCTATTTAGTTTAGTTTATTAGTGATGGAAATTAGTTTTCCTATTCGGTGAAGTATACAAAATCTAAAACCTAGTGTTTAGACACTTCAAATGCCAATTTTGGGCAATTTTGGAGGTGTTACGTGTTGAGTGATGAGCTCAACGCCTATGCCTTGTTATCAAAATGAGGAAATAAAAATTATAAATATTCGATTTCCTAGAATGGGAAACAAACAGAATCTGTCACGTTTAGAGTCACACGCTTGTGCTCCCGCGCGATGACTGGCTTTTAATATAATAATATTGATAATATTATAAATATCACTAAATTAAAAGTTAAATAAAAATTATAATATTAATTTGTAATAGAATAATAAAGTAGAATTCAGCATATCTTACTAGATGTGCTGAATATTTTAATTTCTAGCACGTCGTTGGCAGAAAATACTAGCAAGATCGCAAAAAATCTACTATTTTTTTATTACAAAGACAATTTAAAGTGCTTATTATCTAAGAAAATTTAAAACGAATATGATAGAAAGGCTGAAGCTATAATCTTTATATTAGTATGAGCTATTTGCAACATAACAACAAAAATGGCCATCGCATTTTATGACACAAATGGATATTCATTCACTTTGCTTTTTTTTGTTTCACGTTGTATCCCGCACATGGACCGAGGGAATCTAGTGTTCCGCTGGATCAATTGTCGAAGCATTGTCTAACATAAGGAAATTAAAATATTTAATATTTCATTCCACCGAGTGGGAATCGAATTCACAACCACCGCGTTTTCATTCGCACATTTGTGCCCTAGTGCCACGAGTGCTCATTGCTACTTTTATATTAATATTATTAGGAAAAAACTGGTTCCGGTTGTGCTAGTAACTACAAAGTAATTTTTATGTTCTGACTTTTAATTTTAAAAGGAGTGTAAAAATTTGTTAATTAACATAAAAACTTATACCAACTATTAATAGTGATATAAAGTTTATTATGACGTGACAGTTTGATAAAATTAGTGGCATATATGGCAAAAAAAGAACAATTTTGAATAAATATGGTGTCTATTAATAAATAATATAAACTAAAAAAAAATCTGTCAAAGTGATAACTTATTACAATAGTGATAGAATGGTGCCAACCTTATATTTGTAAAAAAAATTGTAAAAAAAAAAGAGATATGTATGAATTAATAAATATTAATAGTATATTGTTGCAAAGAATAACCTTTTTTTAACAAGCAACTAAGCACAGCTTAATGCACATTTTGCATGTGTAAGACAAATACGCGTGCTCAATTTTTAGTAATGTAGGTCAACTCCGAGGTGGCAGAGAGATGCTTTTTATATAAATGGATTAGAAAACAATCTATAACACATTAATGATTATTTTTTACTTTTTAGACATAAGAACCTTAATATTTTTTTATTTATTTTAATTTTATTATACATAGTAAAGTGTTAAAATATATATTTTTTTATTTTTCCAGTCCAATAAGGAAAATATATGGTGTTAAGTTCCACCACCATAGTCATATTATAAATGAGAACGAGAACAAAGTGAAGACAAGAGTAACTCATCAATAAATACTTTTCTGCCTGCTATTTAGGATACAGATAGTGCATAAAAAAAATATACAATATGATTCATATGAAGTACATAATATATACAAATATAGAATTAACAAGCGATACAATATTTCGCAATGCATTATCAAATCTCAAATTCAAATAACAAATCTCAAAAAAGATCAAATAGTTAATAAATAAATGAATTATTCTAAAGTTATTTATGTTAATATAAATTGTATAATATAAGTTATATCACACAATTACGCATATGCATCTGAGTATAATCACGAATGGTTTTGGGTTTCAAAATATTGGGGTGCTTTCAATTTCTCACTTTGGTAACAAAAACAAACTGTTTGCAAAACAAATATCAGAGAAAACAAATAAAAAACACTTACTTGTAAAATATATCATGCCAGGGCAAATGTGAAAGTAGTACAAGTGCTGTATTTGCTTTGGGATCATATCGACAGAAGCAAAATGTGTACTTGGAGTCTACAGATGTCATAACAAACGAATAATGCTGAACAAATGTACTGAAAATTTTTTTCTTATTAGAAAATACATATATATAAATTAGTAGGTTGTCATTGCCGTCATGGCGCAGCACAAGGGTGTGACTGTAACACAACAGTTGTGGGTTTAATACCCACTCAAGGAAATTATATATTTATATTTCTATTTCTTTACTCTGGTGTCGAGGCAAAGCGCAGCATTGAGTTAAGCGACTCAATACACAATGCCTCCAGAATTCGGCAGACAGTTTGGAATGGAGTGTCTTAACATGAGGTTCCTCTGCCTGTGGTCACCCTGCTGTGTGTGGGATATAGCATGAAGCTGATTTAATTTAGTAAGTTTAAGTAAAATTATCTCCACTAAAATTATAAATATATTATTTTTATTTCATACAATATTTTATTGTAAAATTACTTTGATTGATGTAGTAGAACTAAGTATAAGCTAAAAACTGCATTGAATACTTACTTTTCTAACTGACACGGGAATGTAAATTTGGGTACATTTTTTAACTCTTCTTCATTTTTATATGATTCAGGATATTTTCTAATAATATATGGATCTCTGACATGATCACCAGGTGATACTTCACAGAACAATTCAAATAAGAAGCGCACAGTATCTCTGAAAAATTTACCATGTTTTTTTTGTAATATATAAAATCACTACATTTAAGTTCTTTACAAAATTGTGACAAATTAAGAACGTAGCATTAAAAAAAATGTGCTGTTTTTATACTTAAGAATTATTTCACCGTGTTTGTATTGTTATAATGGAATGTGCAACTAAAATTTATCAAAAATATCTAAGAACTAGATAGGCTAAATGAGAATAAATTACAATAATATATTTAAAGTCTATATCAATATATATTTTATATATAATGTCAAGTGAAGTTAGATAAATGAGTAAGCTAATGTTTTTACTCCTGATTATCAGTGAACAAAACATAAATGAGTAAATTATCAATACGACCCACTTGGTGATTACACAGGAAATGACAGCAGAATAAAATAGAATAACTGCCGATAATAACGAACAAGACTAAAATAAAATTTAAAAGAAACTAAGTCTACTATATGATCAGATGATATGGCAAGATATTAGCATCAAATAATAATAAATTTCGCGATATATTACAAAATTATTAAATAATAAGTTATAAATAATAATTACCGTATTCTGGAACCCATGTCTGGACGTGTAGATTGTTAAAATTTTGATTACATCTTAGTATACTTATTTTTTGGTGAATATTAGAAAAATACTATATTATGATACATCACAAGCCATAGATTTCACTGTTGTTTTATGACGAACATTTTTTTTTTATTTTACTTTTATTTCATTCCAAAGAATTATGAAAGGTGTTATTGAGTCAGTCTTTTTTTTGCTTGCTTTTATTTCTCTACTTAACACTTCATTTCTTGCAGATCGACATTTCACAGCTTAAAAATAATGTGTCAAGCGGAAACTTCACAGACTGTATAATGAAATACTACAGACTATACAAAAAAAAACAAAATATTAAAATTAAAATAATTGAAAAGTACGGTACCTATCGTAATTTGATAGTGTAAGAATATTTTTAAAAAGGATAAAACATATTATTTTAATTGAAGTATTTTAGAAATATTTTTTTTTTAAACTAACAATTGTAGTATGTAAAAAATAACTACGGTACTCTTAAAGTAAATGTAATGTGAAATAACAACTAATTTTGGAAAATTGAATGAATTTATTTGTCTACACATTCAGGTTGAAACAGCTAATATAAGGTTACATATAGTGTTAGTAATAGACAAAAAAGATGTAAACATCGATAAACTACTTCTAATGCTAATTTCGGGTACCCTCATTTACCATAAGCCCTCGCCTTATAACTATATAAAGCTCTGTCCAAAGCATAAATATTGTATATATATAAAAATACTTACAATATAAGACGATCAATATTTTAATATAAATAGACAAACGGTAAAAAATAAGGGTAAAATATAAAATTGCGTAAATAAATTTGAGTTAAGTTAATAATCAAGAACTTAATATCTTACTTAACATAATAATATCACAAACTGCTAAAAAAATAAATTTTCTTTTATTTAAATATTTTCTTTCTCCAAATATTTATTACAAGATTGTAAATAAGATCCTGTAAATAGACACTTATACATTTATACATCGAAAAACTATGACTATAATATAATTATATAGGTATATTTTTTTGTTTTAATTTTTTATTTTCTGAAACAAGTATCTACTTAGTATTAGTGAGACACCATAAACGGTCCACAGCTGTTGAAATTAACAAATTTGAACTAATAATAATAAAAGAATTTACATAATTAAATTGTAAAAAAGTTTAACATTATCAATAACTAAATATCTATCTTAACATAATAATATCACAAACTGCTAAACAAAAAGTTATTTTTTTTTATTTAAATATTTTTTTTCTCCAAATATTAAAATTGTAAATAAGTTATAAGATCCAGTAAATAGACACTTATAATATAGTACATGGAATTTCTAAAATTATGATACAATTAAATCGATTTTTTTGTTTCTTTTCTTTATTTTTTTTAAACAAATATTGAGACTGATAGATGTCCACACCTGTTGAAGTTTGAGCAGAAATCGCACCTTAGTAGAGAAAAATTACAAAACACTTATTTGAATATTTATAAAAACTGGAATCATAAATTTAGTCAGGTTTTTTTTTAAATAATTAAGAAATGAACATATATTGTGGTGTAAATATAATTATAAATAATAGTAGGATATAAATATCTTAATTGGACCTGGTAATTTATTTGATCAAGTGTTCTTCCTTGGCAGGAATTTCTAAAAAGTTGTGGGTAAGATACCTCAATCTGTTATACCCCTATGTAAGTTCAGCGATTTTCAGTGGTTCAGCTATTCGATATTTGGGAGTATATTTTTTCAGAAAGACCACGGATTCTAGAAGTAGAATGGCTAAAACAGCCCGGTCGGCAGTCATGGTTTGTTTTCTCAATATAGCCCAATAAATATGCCTTTAGTATCCATATAATAATTTATAACTATCGGTTTTTACTTGATCTTGGAAAGAGCACTAAATAAGAAATAAAAATAGTTTTTTAAAAAAACACGATAACGAAATTTTCAGGGGTTGGAGCCAGAAAAAAAATTACTGGTGAATCTTTTAAAGAAGTGATTTTAAAAACTACTGGTATTTGCCTAAAATAATCTTTGTAGGGAATCTAAAAGCAGTAAATAATTGTTATTCTCATTATAACAATAACAATATTTTACGTAGATTTAAATCGGTTTTTTTAGGTATTTGCGGTTTTCACCAGTCAATTACAGGCAAGCAATGTTTGGAAGTACAGATGTTTTGACATTATAAATATATCCTAACACAGGCCGTGAATTGGCTCATTCTCTTGGGTGGTGGTTAATATTAATATTTTACATATAAATTTTTTGTACGAAAAATGAACACTAAAATTTTGCTTCGGATGGCATTCAAGATTCTTAAAAAAATTAAGATAAGGTAATCTACAACCCTTTCATCTCCTCCTATACCTCACTTTAACTAGCGGCTTTAATACCAAATTTTGCCTCCATTTTAACGCTATTATTTTTTAAGATTGAAACATAAATGTATCGTTTCAGATTTTTCCTGAACTAGTATTACATGTAGCAAATATAGTTTTTTTTTTAGGAAATCATGGGGCCGTAGATCTGCGTATATGGTTTGAATTTCAACTTTTTAAAGATGAACATATAGACAGACAGATGGACAACAGAGAAATATTACAAGAATTTATACAAATTATTAGAAATATTATAATAAATTTTCCTTAAAAAATGCGGTACCCCAAAAAGTATAGAAACTTTTGTCACCACAGCCCCTGAACGTTTTTGCTAAAATTAAATTTTTAGAAAATTATTTTTATCTAGATGTTCTGACCAAGAAAGTATAAACCAATAGTTATAAATTATTATATGATACGAAAGGCCTATTACTGGGTTACATTCAGAAAATACACCATGACCGCAGACCCAACAGTAGTGATGTATTAGCCAATTTTCTTCAAGAATCGCGAGTTTTTCCAAAAATAATCATATTCTTATATCACTGAACTTATGTTGAAACACTGAAATTCGCTGAACATACAGACCACCGCCAGCTTCAAACCATAGTGATTTAAGAACACCATTTTATTAGGAGACACAAAAAATCGTTGTAGTATATAGTAATTTCTTGTAGTTTCACATGTGATTTTGAAAATACATTCACTATATGTAATAAAAATAAAATATGTTTTTTTATTATATGTCTAAAATATAATAATAATCGTGCTTACACGTCTTTATTCTTGTTTGATAACTAATTTAAGTAGAAGCTGAAATAATATAATATACCTACGACAACTTTAGTTAATTAATTTTTGATATTGCAATAGGTACTTGAACTGAGTGTGTAAGTGTCCTTTTACCTTGCAGCCCGCGATTTAGTTTATTAATATTGTCAACAATAAGAGTTGAAATAGATGACTTCTTGTATTTTGAAATATTTTTAATTATTTTCATTTATATTTAAAAATGTATTTTAAAGCCCCGAAAATTGTCATGGTAAGTTGAGAATGCGTAATGCTAATATCACAATTTTACTTACTTACTTAATTTAGAAGGTTGGTATACTTAGGTAACAATAAGCGTTGGCGCAAATCTTTAACATAACCCGTAAAAAACCTATGTACCTATACAAATTATTAACTGTACAACAATCATAGCGCGTAATTAAAACATTGCGAAAATGTATCCTAAGTTTATATTTCAAACAAACTGAAGAACTTTGAACCGACGCCGAAAATGACTGAAGGAATCATCCATATTTATCTAAAAACTGTAATCTGTGTGTTCTATTTTTATTTTTTTAGTTTCAAAAAGAAAACTCTTTAAATTAGTAAGACATAATGACTGATAAATCCGCAAACTTAATTAGAGGAACCGAGTGACCGATATTATTATATTGTTAGATTTTAATAATATCTGTGGTTACATACTAAGAACCCTTTCACCTACAGGGTTAATTTGAATATAATATGAGGGTACATTACGAGGGTACAATTTCATTACCTATAACCTACTAAGCTTATATATCAGGTTGGTTAAATATTAGACATTGAATACTAGAAAAAGGGACAGCATGAAAAAATATTCTAAAAAAGTTATAAGTTACAGAAAATCTAATTTTTACGAAATAAATTCTTTACAATTCAAATATATATTTGAAGACTCAAAGAGTGAAGAAACCTACTGTTGTCTTAATAGCTACATTCTACATTGAAGTACGGATATATATTATACACTAACCCTTTCATCTACAGGGTGTAACACGTATATAGCGTAATCTTTATCTAGTGCACTACTAAGCCGTAATAATCATCGGCTGTCAAATCCTACAAGCATATTAAAATGTGACAGGGTCTCGAACCGACATGATCATATCTATCCCTGGAATTCCTTAAAATATTACATTCAGACTTTAATCACCAAGCACCAATGGTTCGAATCCTGTCAAAAAAACATTGATTTTTTTTTTCAATTTCTAGGTTGACCCTAGTATAATATAATGTGTTCATTTCAAATTCTGGCTCGTTCCTTCAATTTCATCGACCAACACATGGACAGCGGAATCAGCACTTTCACGACGATAATGCACCACTGTCGATAACTCTGGAATTAATTAAGAAATAACAATTAGTTAATTAATAATAATATGTATGTATGCGCTAAACTATGATTATAAAATTACTTCTAATATGTTATAAAAACACATTGCGGTGAATACCTACCTATTTTAGAACCAGATGTTAAAAATATGAGTATTAATAAAATTAATTAAAATAAAAAAAAATATATAACAGAACTTACATGATAGGTGTAAAAAAAAATTAAAAAGATTGGAATGTACTTCTTCTTTGTAGAACCAATTCAGCTGAAAATTTGTCATTTATCAAGTCAGTTTATATATAATTGTATTTTATATTTTGGAATAAATTTAAAAAGAAAAAAATAAATTTAAATTTAATCAAATAAAAACAATATAATACACGCAGAAAATAATTTTATGTTCTGTTACGTTATAATAAAACACTAAGCACGTACTGAACGTAATTGAGATTCATAAAAAATTTATACTTATTATAATTTAGTGAAATATAACAAAAACTTGGAACAGTTACTTTTCATATAGTTTTAAAAATATTAGGAACTAAAATGGATTTGATATACTTGCGGTTAATCTGAACACTCTTATGTGTGTCTAGAAAAATCAAACACGTTGTAATTTTAGACAAAAATATATTTTTCGTATAAGTATATAATAAAACAAAATAAAACTAAATTCAGCTATTATATAATAATACTGGACGATAGGAACTTGTTTCACAATTTCCAAAATAACAAAAAACAATAAGTACCAAAGTCACATACAGAAGTATAACATTAAGTAACATAAAATGTATATTTTTTTTCAAACGACCTTTGGGTTTACAGTTATTAATTTCAGTTAATTGAAATGAAGTGTTATTCATCATCACTTCATATAAGAAGTTGGCCCAAATGTAATTGCGTTTTTTAACATCCACATGTAATTAACTGAAAGCTACGATAAATGAAAATAATTAAAAATTAAAAATAATAATAATTAAATTAATATAAAATAATAATAATTAAAAAATACAAAACGCAATACAAAATGAATTAAAATTTTTATATACACACCTACGTAATTATTAAATATCTGTAGACGTCGTCGGATAAATTTTTCAAACATAAGTGGTAAATTCCAAGCTTTTATGTCTTCTTGTATTATATTAATAATATATTTCTCGAATATGAATTGTTGATAAGCTTTCATGCGTATTGCACATGTCAAATATATATATATAGATATATATAATTGTTTTTACTATGAACACTCAATATGTATATCCAAATAAAAATATTTTTTGGCAGTTAAGCTTAAGTACGTCGTTACACTACGTATTAAATAAGTATCTAAAGGCTTAAAATCCACATTAAAACCTATATGATGTAAAACAACAATACGAGGATAACTTTAACTTCGGTATTTTCTCACCCGATCATTATAAGAGCTACTGGAATGCAATTAAAATGCCAATATGATTAAAAAATTCTACATCTAAAGTGTTCACATTAACAGTTATTATAAAGATAGGCAGGCATCTATCGTTATATTTTCTAATATAACGATAAATAAAATAATAATATAATGTATATTTAAAAAATCGAGTTTACTTATACAAATATGTTATATTTAATGAGCTATCTTTTAATATAAGAAAAGATATAGTTACTTCCTGTCTTTATTATAACAACAAACTATAATCAGCTCGCTACATGAGTACATGCATGTGAAGCGTCTCATCGTTTGTTTAGCTTTTACTAATTACTATCGACACCACTTAAATTAATGCATATACTTAAGTTTAATTAAGCTCTATAGAAATATTGACAAAAAAAATACATTGATCATATACATATACACAAAATAAAAAGGAAAAATGTAGAATCGATATCTCTACGAAATCTCTATAAAAAAATATGGAAATCTTTAGATGTCTAACCTACCTACCTATCGTATATATCGATTCTAAATTGCACCTTTTTGTTTATTCAACAGTTTATTATTTTATTTAAGAGAGTAACGGGTAATGTGAAAGCGATTTGTATATAAATGAAATATAACGATAGTTTGGCTATAGTGATATAGAATTAGATAATATTATTACAACATATAGGTACTAGAAGCAATACACATAGGTAAAAGTAAAAGATCAAAATTTCATATAAACTATAGTGATTCTGTCCTATTTAGGTTAATTTATATACTAATGTGGATTTTTTTAAAGCAAGTTATGTGAATAAAAACTAATATTTATATTAATAATCTAATTTCAAACAAAGTCTTACCATTAACAGTAACTGATAGGTGTTATCTCTCTGTAAAATTTACCATACAAAATTATGCAAGTAATGAAAGGTAAAGAAACTCGACACAAAATTTATTTGTAAAATTATTTTTGGTTAGTCTTAATCTTGACAATAGTGGGTATTACTATCAAATGGACGTTAATTTAGATTCTTATTTAATGGTAAAAAAAAATGAATCAGTATATTTACACTAACATGCGGCACGTCGTCGTTTCATTAATATTAAGAAATATGTAAGAGAATTGTTTTACTACTTTTATGCTTTACGTATGATATGAGAAAAGAGCTTTTTGTTTACGTGCGTGTCTATTTTATGTGAACTAATTTTGTAGTTGAATAGCATATTTTAAGTGATCATTAAGTTGGTAAAAGAAACACCGAGACTAATTTGTGTCACGGGAACAAAGTTGGAATTTTGATTTCTGCTTAGACCTCATGTGCACGGGAGAAAACGGGGAAAAACGTTGCGTGCAAATCCGTTGACGCTTATATATTATAAATATGGTAAGGCGTGAATATGGTTGATGCAAAATTACTATCAATAGAGTTGAATAGTTCAGTTAATAAGTTGTATTGGTAGAACATGAAAAAGAAAACCAAAAACATATTTTTGGTGATCAACTCCTTTGAAACTCGCGATGGACTAGGTCAGCGTCAACGCTTTTTTAAATGTATTTATTATAATTTAGCGTTTTTTCTACGCCCGTTAAAAATTGCACGAGCAAGGAAGTAGCCAATTGTTTACAAGATTTATTCGTTAATTTATCTTTGTTAGACTTATCTTCATAAGTTTAACTTACAGTTACGGTATTTGTTTATATTAAAATTAAAATAAAATAAAGTAATAAGGTAAGTGTATAGACATGTAATTCTAAATTAAATTACAATTACAGACGGAAATAAAAATCACTATTTTTCTATGAAAATTAAAACGATGGATTTTTAGTTTAAATAAACACCTATTATGTTAATGACTTGAATAATTACTTTGAGGTAAAGTGTGGTAGTCAAACAATTGGCGATTAAAGAAAATATTTTGTATAGTTCCTGATCATATGATAAGAAACTAATACGTAGTATCCTAGTAAGGAGAGGTATATAACTTTAAAAAAATCTAAAGTTATAAAAAAGTAAATACGTATAAATACACAGCCGATATTAAAAGACAAAATATTGAAAATGTTTGTAATATATACAATACGTAAAATTTATTTTTAGGTACTTTGGTAAATATTCCAAATATGTTTCGAATTAAATTTAATTTCATTTTAATTGTAATTATGTGCTAAATTTTGGTACAATCTACTGTAAGTTTTTGGTAGAGTTTAAATAAAGCAAGGACAAATATTCTATTTGGATTGTGTCTGCTTTTTTGCGTCAATTTGTACTTCCATTTTATTCGGGATAACCGTATAAGATGGTGAGAAATTTATTAACCTATTTTTTTATCGGCTTTAAAAGTAAATTATCAAACAACAACTATATTTTTTGTTATCAACGCAATTAAATAGGAAATATTTTACCATAAAACAATAAATGTTGTCGTTATCGTTATAAGAAAAATATATTTTTATAACGAATGATATAATAAATATTAACTGATGATAGAATATTATTAATATAAGCCAAATAATAAAATATTTAAGTTCAAATAAGTTATATATATTTTTTGTTGCTCAGTCTATATATATACTCCTATATACTACTATATTCCCACTGACTAAGGTAAGACGCACGTTCAGCCGTAGCCGCTGATAATAGAAACGTTAATATAAATATATTTCTTGTTTAATGATTTTTTAGAATTCTCTCTTTACACTGAAAATAATTTCATAAATATTATTTACTATAGTGTTAGCGAGCGATGCCGCCTAGGTCCGCTAAGTATAATATAAACGTAAAAAATAAATAAATAAACATTAATTGTTTTTAACAAGATAACAGACACGAGGAAAGGGAAGAAGAAAAATATGGGGAAGAAATGGCGCCACAAGATAACAGTCATACAAGAGTTTTCCAAACACTTGTACTAGAAAATAGCAGAATCTAATTATTTTCATTTCATTTAGACACTGTTTTTTGATTTTCAATATTTCTACAACATATTTTTTAATAATAATAACAAATTAAAGATATATAATATCAATAATAAAAAAAAATGTTTGAATACATCCTCAATATATAAGGAAAAACAATCAGCTCATGTTTACTTAAAAATTCGAATATCACTTTTTCCTTAAAATAATACTAAAATAAAAATATGTATAAATGTAATTAAGTATTTCGTGCAGTTTAAATTTAAACTTAAATTTAACTAAATTGGCAATTTCCCTCCCAATACCAGTTAGTTAGTAGTTAGCTAGTCGAAAACGATGTTATTTCAAAATTCAAACAATTCATTTTAATTTAATATTTGGTCGATGTTAATAGCATATCGCAAATTCATTATTGTATATTAATTTACAATTAAGCCATATTAGATGTCTTGTTTACATATTAAATAATAAAATACAAAAAATATCCACTCTTAACATTTAAAAGCTGTTTGATAAAAGCTCAGTATTTTTGGTAATAATATTATGTCTGTAAATTATTTCAAAATTTATATTGAACAATTGTTAACTATACTTATGACTAACTTATTTTTCATTATAACATACATACTGTGATATTTTCCATTATTTAGATATTTTATAATACAAAGATGAAAAAAAATATTACTCGCAACAAATACCTAGATTAAATAGTGAAGTGTACCTGCGAGTACGGTAAGTACATTTGGAATTTATATTCAAATATTTTTATATTTAACGCACTTGAATCTTCAATACAAATTGATATCCGACGTATAAATGAAACTATTTTATTTATATCAGTATATTAAATTATTTCTTCATAACGAGTCTGGCGTATAACGTAATATCGGAAATGTTCGCTTCAAAATCACTATAAAAAATATTATTATTTTTTTTTAAACTCTAGAATGTTAAGAGTGCATAGTCATTATGTACAGAAAAAATGTAAGGTATAATTATTATTTTTGTAAACTATTTGGATACATTTGTATCATTAAGCAGATAAATAATAACAATATATATAAAAGGAACAATTTGGCTATCGACAGTGTCATTAAAATAATATTTTAACAACCCGCAATAGTGAAACGAAATAATTATTACATCGTATATATCGATATCTGTTATAAATACGCACATATAATATATCACACATTCAACACGTATTATCGAGAACATTCTACTTCAAAAATAGTTAACTGCGAACACGACACATATAAAAAGTGACATTAATAAAAATATCTAAATACACATATAGATTTGCAATGTCCATACAATATTGATATGTCCAAACATATTCGACATCAATTGCATTCGTTTACTATTGTAAAATCTTATTACCTTGTGCCAAGGCGAGGTGGGGTTTATTTTTGAAGATGAGCATGGCGATGGCGTGAACGGCGCAAGCGACGAGAGCACCGTAGCCGAAACATCGGAAAGTAATCCAACCACCGTAAATCCCATACAGTCGTCCACCGATAAAACTGCCGAGAGATGAACCTACGCCCTCGAATACAGCGCCTACTAGACCCTAAGAAAGTATAAAATATTGAA
>JBAIZZ010000374.1:751656-772710 GCA_037355905.1 Heliconius aoede | reverse complement strand
CCGGGCGGTGCCACAACGTTGGCGTAAGAAGTCATTGTCGGGTAAAACATGCCAGAGGTCACTCCTTGGAACAGTTCAATAGGGAGAATCCACCAAGCGCTGGTCAAATATGAGTAGAGTATCAGACGGATGCCGAAAGCGAAGAGAATTAGAGGCATCATCATGTTGTGGCCAAATTTCTTTAGAAGGTGTCCTGTAATAGTGATATAGTTAAAACTGTTCCGAATATAAGGACGATAGATGTTTTTATCTCTTTTCCTATTGTTTATATCATATTAATTTCAAAGTCAATATATATTATTATATTGTACGTTGAAAATAAACTCTGGACTATAATTAATTCTACGAATTCTATATCAATGTGTTTCCGTATTAAATTCTTTTTACTTTGAAAATAAATATATATATATATATATATATATTAATTAATTGCAAAAACTGGAAACGTGATAAATAAAATATTTTGTATATTAGTATCTAGATAATAAGAAATGTTCAACTAATGGAAAAATACTTAAGTTACTTGCATTCTATCTCACGAAGTAAATAAAAGAGGAAAAATTGTATTTAGTTTTTCCCGAGAAATAAATATGTAAGGAAGTTTTTATCAGTTAAAGTAATAAAGTTGTTGATTAAGAATTATATCTTGTTATATCTAGTTTTATATTAAATCAGGCATAAAAACATATATAAATATTGCTAAGAACACTATATTTATTTACGTAGAAGTCTTTCACAAATGTTAGATTTCATTTGACACCACAGTCAACGAAGTAAGCAAAAGGGTACTTCTATTCAAAAATCTATCTTCTCCTGAAACTTACCAGAAACAAACATGAAAGGTATTTCCCCTCCGAAAGTTTGAATAGCGCTGACTAATCCTTGGAGAGTTTTCACATAGTCCGCTCCGTCGCAGGTTTGTCCAGCAATATCCTCAATGTGCCAGAAAAGGAATTGCCACATTAGTCCGGTGCAAAGTCCAACAGCAATGGTCCAGAAAAGAAATACCACAGTCGGAGGAGAAGAAAGTAGTGTACGGACGTCAGCGACAATGTTAATCGAAATTTTGGTCATATCCACCTATATCCAATAAAATTATTAAAAATCGTAAACAAGAAAAACGGAAGTGGGTGAAACAAATATTTTTAAATCAATTCAATTCGTAATACAAGGATTTATATTATATTTAATATATTTATTTATATGGATATATAATATTAATAAGTTCTTTGATTTTCACGATTATTACAAACACATTTTAAATGAAACCATTTTCTATTAATTATTATATACGCGATTACTTCGGTTAAAATAGTTAAAATAGTTAGAAATAGAAATATTTTACCATCTTTATCAGAAACCTTTATAAAACAATCTGATCTGTACGAAATGTAGCAATATAATAAATACAAATAATAATTTTCAAAAATATACCTTAATAAAGCAAGAGACAATAACGTCGCCTAACATAAATATGAACATTAGGATAAACGCTATCGTGTAATTTTTATAAGCGCCTTCACTCATAAGATCAATAAGAGTGCCAGTTAGCAATGAAAATATTCCCCAACCGACGGAGCCCCAGAGTCTTTGTTTACCATATTGAGATATCCTCGGACCTGAAAAGCAAAAATAACTTGTAAACCTACAAAGGGCGATTCCGACTGTTATATTAACATGGGCTATTATAATTTTTTTTGTGAATACTTAATACGATTTATTTATAATTTAGTAAGTCCAAATCTTATTTGATCACATACATAGTATTTTATAAAATTAGGATAAAAGACTACAAGTCAAGATATAAAATGTATTTCTTCGAGGGCCCTTTTCTATTAATTCTTAATTACTATATAACATTATCAATAGTTCATAGTCTTACTACGAACTCGCAGTGCGAACAGAATCTAATAAGCACTCAAACGGCTTAAAAGCATTTATAGACTTATGTCTGATATATTGATTTCATACTAGATAGTACTTGAAAGTAGCATATATCAGTACCTGAAAATTTTACAATGATTGTGATAATAGGTCGGGGCAAAAGTTTTTACGTATTTTGAATGTGTTGTTAGTAATCGAACCTCTTTGGATGTACTGAATGTAACTGGCTGATTTTGATACCATTAAATTTCTGAAGATACAATAAAAAAAAACGAACGCCGCGAATAAAATTTATGCGGTTTACGGACGTAATGCGGTATTGCAATAAAATTTAAACTTCACGGGAACTATGAAGTCTAGTAAAGTACGAAGTACTTACAAGAATATAAATTCTTCAGAAACCTAAGCTTGACTGCGAGTTACGAGGGTAAACATATTATTATAATAATAAAGTTTTTCAGTTCATTTCAGCAAACTGCACACGATACCTCAGGGCTTGTATCTTCTCAAGCGGTATTTTTTTTTTGTACTAAATAAGCCCATCTTCATATGTCTTATTTTGTATAACATGTGTTATCTTTGTTATTTACAAGGAGTCAAAAGTCATCTTGTTTATCTAATTCGCCAATAAATATATATATACCAATCTTATCAAATAAAGCATGAATCTTTCATAGGATTTTAGCAACTCACCCAATGTATTGAAACATATAGCGTCAGCGAACGTGACCACAACAGCTTGACCGATCCAACTTATAATCATCATAAAGAAAAACATCCAAAATAGATCATTATATGCCGAGCCGGCTGTTTTTTCACCAGTAGCTCCATCTAAGAGTTCATTAACCTGAACGGAAATTAAATGGTCATCTTAGGGCATTTTTAAGGTTCTTTACTATAATCAATGTGGGTAGTTCATCTAAACCCTAACCCTAGCCAATAAAAAGGAAAACCTCATAAGTCCTGGTTCCACAGGTTGAAGATAAAAAGGATTATCTTGTGAACAATACAACCGATATTGCTTCATAGAGCAATATAAAATTTACTTACATTATAATAAATTGCACTTAAACAAATATTGTTATTCACTGTTTTAGAATTACCAGGGCGATGCAATTCTCGGTACAATAATATTATTGCCGCAGTTTGTTCAAGTTCGCAAGAATGATAGATAGTGCGTTGTTTTCCATAGATTTTTCTAACACTGTATTCGTTAAAATTATATTTTCATATTTCACCTGTTACTTTCGATGGTTTCATATGAGAGATTGGTTGAGCGGGGGGTGTAACAACAATTATCTTTGTTCTTGTTTTAATATATAATGTATGTTTGTAAATCACGTAAGATTTCTATTGTGAAAATTATTAAAAACTAAAATTAATTTCCGTACATCCCGTAACAATATTTAATCGAATGTTTTCTTATCTATTTCCATCTGTTTAGAATCGTTTAAAGCTAACAGATAATTCAAAATGATTGTTATCAATAATAATAAACAAATAATTGATAATAAAATAATAATATTGTAATTATAAATCGAGATTTAATCTATGCTATATTTCAAGTTGGATCAAACTGCACACAGTGTGCAAATTTAATTAAAATCGATTCAGTAGTTTATATGTATAAAATAGATTATTGTTAATAACAGTAAAAATATATAACAATCAAACAAAGAATTCATAAGGAAATCGATCCATAAAGATAAAAAATGAGATTTGCCTATTAAGATGAAGTACACCTTAAGTTTGAATATATTTAAAATGTGATAATATAAAAATAAATCCCTAACTGTATTTAAACTTTACCATGAATGAGTAAGCATCATTAATTTTTTTTTGTGTTTTTTATAACTTAATTCTATGTATTTAGTATTGTACGTACGTAGTATAGAGCAGTCCTTGTGTGGAAGGAAGGAGACGAACGCCCACTTATCAACATTTTCAGTATAATATATTCTTTATATGAAACGCAATAGCATAAAATATATGCGTAAACAACATAACCAGTTGGGTTTCTCAGATGTATGGAAATTTTAGTACTGTGAGCTTATAGGTCATTATAATATAATGAGCCATAAGCTGTGAACGCGAAATGAAATGATTGTCAATTGTAATCATAGCTTACGTCTCCTTAGGTATTCTAAGGCTTTCATATTTCTGAAGAACGCTACTAGTTAGGTTGTTCACATATTATTTTTATATTCAAAGTGATAAAAGACGTAGAAAAGAGTAATATCTCTATCTTCTTTCGGCGTTTCATTTCAAATGTCATCAGTTGCAATTAGACGAGTAAATATTGTACCAAATTTTGCATATATTATTTTCCATTCATTATATTGTGCAATTATCGTTAACGTTTTCCTACCTGTTTCTTGTAATTGAAGTGGTTTCTAATACGATTGGAATACTCCCAATAACTCGTTTACAACTTCATGCGGTTTGACGTCTAGGGGTCTGCTTGCACGCTATAGCTAGACTTAATTCATTCCACTCTGACCGGCGTTATTGAAAACAGTTAGGAAGCTCTAACAGTAATTAAATTATACACGGGCTGTTGCACGTAATTCTATTTGGGTAAACTATAAAACATGATTAAAAAGTCCTATTTTCTATCGTCCCAATAGAAATTTAAACAAATCCTCTGTTAGTTTTGACGCTACAAATCCCAAGGATCCCATAATCTATGTACACAGTATTAAGTAGTTCTCCGTAGCGTTGTGTCAGTGAACAGATTTTTAATCTCACATTTTTAAAATATAATACAAAAATATGTTAGTAATGAGAAAATTATCTAAATCGTATCAAAGAAAAACATCCATCAAACTGAAAAATGTAACGTTATTATTTTTCAATTAATTAATTACAAAATATTATATCAATAATCATATTTAAGTTATTGCTATGTTACTTCGTCAGAATAAAACACGTTCCAATACCTACATAGAAATTTACGAAATAAATTAACTAAAAAGAAATTAAACTAAGAAAAGTCTTCTAAATGCATAAAAACAAAGATAATCTGTTTTGATTTATTATCGTTTAACATTCTCACCCTAAAGCTTTTACAAATTGCTACAAATTGAAGTTTTAACGTCGAGGCCATTGTGGCGTTGTGGCCGCAAACGCGACGGTTGTGGGTTCGATTCCCACTCGAGGAAGTGAAATATTTCTTTACGTTTATATTTCCATTTTTCTTCGCTCTGGTTTCGAGTTGGTCGAGTTCTGCCATTCAACACGCAATGCCTCCAGAATTCGGCAGAAAGTGGGGAACGGAGTGTCTTAACACCGAGGTTCCCTCTGCTTAACCTGCTGTGGGATACAGCGTGAAGCTAAAGAAAAAAAAAAGTCGATACGGATATTCAATTTTTTTGGTATATCGTGAAATCGAACACTCGACGATTTCAGCTACAGCGGCGTGCATAAGTTTTGGATCAATATATATTTCGTGTACATCGCATAAAAATATTCTAAATAAAAGATTTATTACAAACATGTATTCACTTATATTTAAAATTATTAATCATCATAGATTCTTTGTTGTATCCAGTACTATTGATTTTAAATAATAAACAACAAATTTTAATAAATGTCTGTGCAAAAGTATTGGGCCACATACATCCGCGTATACGAAATAAATAATGAGAATTATTGACGGTATACAATTTGATATTTTGTTGGAATACCTTTAGCAGCATTGAATCTATAAACCGACTCTATGAAAATAAAAGAAAGCTTTGACTCTCGCCACAGGAGTTCAGTCTTCAGACATTAGATCATTTTACTAGAAAGAAGTTTACTTAAAATCTATCGATATTCTTAAACAAAAAAGAAGTGGACAAATTAAATATTCTATTAATTAAATGAAAAAATTTGGCCTAAATGGCCTAAAGCTTTTGCACGCTTGCGCATATAATAAATGCATATATTATTGTTTTTACTTACCAACTGATTATCACAATTGATGTCGCAGGCAGATCTAAATTCATTGGGCCAAAGCTCATAGTAGGCCTTGGGACCGCAATACGGGTAGTGTATAGTACCTGTCGTTAAACATTTTACTTGAATAAAATATTATGTCTTATTGAAGTTAACACAAAAACTTTTACTGATCGGAATAAAATAACGTTGAGTTATGCGATTCACACAATTATGATACATTTTTTGTACTTGAAATCAAAAACTGATGAGATGAGTTTTTTTAGCTTCACGCTCTGTCCCACGTAGAGTTAGTTGGCACAGGGAAACTAGAAGAGTTAAGTTAACACTCCGTTCTCCACCTTCCACCAAATTTTTGAGGCGTTGTGTGTTGAGAATATTCTTAAAAGAATAGTATTTCCAACATATTTTCGTTTAAACATACTTAAAGAGATTTACTTAAATTCAGATTTGTCTTACCGTCAACCGTCTTAATGTAGTCCATTTCAATGAATATACAATTATCATCTACCACCATTGTCGACAATGATAATGAGGTATCGAATGACAGCTGATCCGGCAAAGCTTCTGGGTTTCTCGTGTGGCAAGTTGACGCTACTCCAGCGTTCCAACTTTCACATAATTCCATCAAAACAAATGGTGAACTTATGTTGCAATAAACCTTAAATCAAATTTTAATTAGTAACTTGTCGAATTTATCGTCGAGCGTAAAGTCATGCGAAATTTTAAACAATTAATTTGAATAAACCTATCAGAAGGTTGTAATTGTATCATTGGAGAAAATTCTTACATAAAATAAAACATACCTCGCAAGCGCCTAAGTTGTTCTTATCCATGACATTGTCAATAGCGATTTCATCGTAATTGCAAAGTCTAAAATCAATTTTTCCATCTATGCAAGTCATATTAACTATATTTTTATCGATTAAAGCGGTTAATGAGGGGTCGTAGCAGTCAAGACTGCAGAGCTCGTTCATGATAATATGAGGTTTGGCACCACGGCAGCGAGATTCATACATTAGACCTGGATTAAAAAATTAAGTCATTAAAATGTGAATTTAAAGCTTATGTCAAGTGAACAAATACAAAAAGTGAATACAAATTATGAATAGTTCAATTAATTCCGTTTAAACAAACAAGATATTGAAAGTTAAGTTCATATGACAGTCTCCTACTCACCGTCCAGTTTCACAGTATGTGTCGAGATCGAGAGACAGTCGCTAGTGTTGGTTACGTTATTAATCATTGCCGTGTATCGCATGGTTTTTACCATTCTATAGCAATACAACGGCATGTGCCATCTCTCACAGACGGTCTGCCACATACTCTCTGACGTCATGTTGCATTTCATCTAAAAATCATGTAACACATGTAACGGACTCTCTTTAGAAATTATCATTCCCTTTTTTTTAATCCTTAATAAATTAAAATCGTGGTCTACTGTCCTTCGCTGGACATTTAAAAATTGTGCTGCTTTCAATATTATCGCTTTGCATACGAGTGTTTGGAAAAAATATAAATTGCCTACACATTCGCAAAAGCAATAATGCAAAAAAATTGAATTAAAATATTAATATTTCGCTCAGACAATAAATATATATATATTAAATGTATTCATCGAAAATTTTAATATTATGTTAATAATATAATTAAATTAATAATTTTCGTCCAAAATAACATTAATTATCATTCGTCGGTACCACACAAATAACTAACCTTGCATAGAGTACTATTTGTTTTTGTAATTTCTGATATTTTGCACTGATCGATATCGCCAGCTTCTGGGTAACATGTTTTAATCGCCGATGCTGTGTCGCCGCAATCCATTTCTATGTGTGATTCGGATACTTCTCGTGGTATAAAATAAATTGCAGAAAAACTTATGATAGTGACGATTTGAAAAATTATAAATATAGTCTTCTGCGATTTGTATCTGAAATTATGATGAATTTTAATCTATTTTTATTTATTTTTTTATCTGTTTATATTATTAGGTATACGCTACAAAAGAAAGTGGAAGGCCCACAAAAGAAAGTATTCAAGGAAAGAACAGTCTGTGCCATACTCAAGATTGTTAAAATAGAAATAGAATTCTGATTGAAATAAAATACTTTTTACATTTTGACAAAATCCAGACAACGAAATTACGCGTATTAAAATATTTCGGAAATAGCAAACAAAGTAGTGATTCTTATTAACTTATATGTATATATATATATATATATATATAACAACGGCTTTTACAACTGCAAAGATATTTTGTCCGAATCATTTATCTGAACAAAGTAATCAGAATTGCAATATAATTTAATAACTCGCGAGTTACTTATCAATGTTATCTAAATCTTTTTCAAAGTCAGTCCAAGTTATGGCCTTTATGTCACAAACCAAATGTATTATAGTTATGAAAAATAATAATAGTTTATTTGAGGCCATTGATAAATGTGGATACGATTCCTACGCAAGAGAATTAATTATTTAATGTTTTCATTTTCTCCTTATGGTAAAGAGGGAAAAAATATCGTTGAATTTAATCTGTAATACCTCAAAAATATGGCGAAAAGTGGGAAACGGGTGATGACAGTGGACAATGCGACATTGGTATGGACGAGACCGTAGCGTTCGGCTCTGTTCTCTCTAACTATCCCGCCAGGGATACAACGTGAAGCTAGATTACATTATTGTCAATAAGTTTAAAACAAACTTTGGTATGGGTGTTTCAACATTATATCCTCGTAAAATTAATATTTGTATTTACGAAACAGTATTATTTGAAGGACCTTTACACCAACCGCATAAAAAACTACAATAACGCACCGACCGACGGACAGCAAAGTTATCTTGCAAGAACTATAAAAACTGAACAGAACTCAATTCTTTAGCAAAGTAACGTTTAACAATAAAAATAAACGATAAAGGTTAAAAAATAATCATGCAAAGTGTTTGAGTATAAAGTATCTATAAACTTTTATGCATGAACGACATAGTATAGAATCCGATGTATCTACTCTCATTCTTCATTAGATAGGTACGTAAAACTTAGACAGTCATTATATTTACGGCATATTTTCTTTCTACACATACTGTTGTATCAATCAACTTCGCAAAGCAAATAGGCGCCGCATTAAAAATGAAACGACAATAGAGTTTTAGACAAGAGAGCCTTAAGTGCCTAATGATGAAAAACTACACTACTAAAATAGACATACACTATACAAATAGTTTTATAAATTTATATTATAATTATTAAAATATATTTTTTAAAAATGTTTTATTTAAAAAATATTATTTTAATAAATATTTAAAAAAAATATTTTAATTAATATTAAAAATATATATATAAAAATATAAAATAATTTAATATATTGGAGTACTGGAGGTGATCAGTATTACTAAAGACAAAATTTAAAATTATTGGTCTTTTTTTACTGTTACCTCAAAATAAAAAAGGGACTCTTACAGGATCACTTTCTAGTCCGTCTGTTAATCATTTAAATCGAGATCGCGTGAAGGTATCGAGCTAAAATTAATATCAAATATTCAGGGCTCCGGTGGCCGTATCCGACTTGCACTAGATGGGTTCTGTTTTCTATCCAGGACTGGACTATTCTTTTTCACCAGTTCATTATCTCATTTATTTCATTTGGCTTCTTTATTTTATTCTTCTGACGTAAAACTAATAAATTTATTGAATAGAATGGGGCAATCTATGAATTTTTCAATAAATTTAGTGCTTAAATTATTTAATATAATAATGAATATAATTCATATTAAATAATTATCGTTATATATGCAAGATTTTTGTTATAAATGAATGCTGGCCTTAATATTTTCAGTCGGTGTTAAGACATCAAATAATAAAAATATTTTTTAGCAGCACTGAATATAAAAAAACATGTACTCACTTATCGGCAATCACGCCAAATAATGGTTTTGCAATTAGGCCGAATATAGGCAAGACAGTATATATTAGTCCAACAGTTGCAGATGAAAATCCAAGTTGCCTTGCGTAAGTACTTAAGTAGGGGACCAATGGCGCAGTACCTAAAACAAAAAAAATATATATTAAAATATATTATTATCAATATTGGTAAGGCATCTCTGGGGTAGAAAAAATAACTCATTGCAAGTGTGTGACGATGTGGTATATGAGTGACAGACGCGGGGAGTTGCTGCACCATTACCCTGTTACCAGCGGCCATATGCCTTTTCCGCATTTATCTCTTATTTTCCATCTCTACAGAACATACTTCCCAGATATACCACTTTACTCACTCGTTCTTACAGGTACCGCTTTCATTTACCAATTTGTAATTTTCACAGAAAAGTTAGGATTTAGATCCACAATGTAAATCCTAACTTTTCATATACACAGTCCGATATACAACATAGTCTGCAATGTAAATCATAACATAACGCGTGGAAATATCACCAACTTCATTAATAATGAAAATTTTAAAACATATCATAAAACAGTTTCACAACATCTCTTCTTATAATATAAAATTTCAAGTTTTAATAAGCCCCCGGTACTAAAATATACGACCTCATTTTCAAAATACTTGTTTGTAGCTCTTAAGCGACAAAGCAGATTTTATTAAAAATAAGCTAATAATTGGACTTGATGAAATTAGTCTAAGCACGACTAGGGTGCTGTAATATTTACAAATGTACAAACATTTGCAGATGATCCTAGCTGCAGCATCAGATTAGGATTTCCATAATAATGTTTGATCTATAATTTTATAGATAATATTTTCAGCGACATTTGAGAACGGATTATATTGACATGATCCAAGAAGACAGATGAAGAGTTTAAACGGCTGGACTGATTTTTACCAGATATAGCTAAGAACCACCCTGATTAAGTTATCTTTCGAATAAAAATTGAAATCAGAATATCCATTCAGGAGCTACTGTGACACAGCCAGACATACACACATAAACATACACAAATAGACCGGTAAAGGGGTCAAACTTATAACTCCCCTTTTCATTGTTTCCCGTCAGGGGTTAAAAATTGTAACAGATCGGTGTTTGAACAAAGTTATCTTAAAAAAATTGACTGGTTGTCTGTTAATTTGTTGACGCTAATCTCAGAAACGGAATTGCAGTTACAACTATTGTCGATATGTGAATTACCTGATGTAGATAGTTGAGCTTACACGGAGCTTCGGAACATAATTAAATCACATTGCAAAATAACTATATAAATTTTCAGCGTCGAAATATTCAGAATCCAAGCGAAATATTTGAACTCGATCCTTATTAACTTCATATTTCCCGATAAAATGGTAGTAGCATTTTATGCAAAGTGATATATATGAATATTATATTCAAATTACACGGTTGAGTCAAAATGCAACAGTTGCCTATTGAATAAACACATGATTTACTTTCACGTTCACTGAACACGATATATGTTAATCAACTATCAGCTTCACTTAGCCCATTTGATTAAAAAGCGAATTCTAGAGAGCTTTTTCATTAGTTTAATTTTGTTCGCACAACAATAGTATTAGCAAAATTTTCAACACACTCGTCAAAGTTACAATAAATAATATTGATTATTAAAAAGGTAAAATATATATATATATATATATATATATATACCTACTTAAAATTAAAAAATATATAAAGGCAAAACGTATGACTATTTCATATTTAGAACATTTTGTCGTCGTAACAAAAAAAAAATTACAAATGTAAAATAACAAGGAAAAGGGTGTAGGATATCAATAGATTCCATTCACCTTTTCCGAGAGACGTGGATGCTGCAAGGAATACGAGATTTGCATCAGAGAAAGAACGTAATGTACTAATATAAGCTTAATGTTCAAGGTGCAAAATTTCATAGAAATAAACGTTTTATTAATATATATGAAAATATTTAAAAAAATTATAGATGTACATGTACATATACGAAACTGTCAAAGGGTCGGTTCTGTTTGCAGTGTAAAATTGAAAATGCTTTTTATCCACTTGGCTACAAAATTAAAATGTCCAATAATCAGGTGCGCGTGTGCGTGTACATAATGAACGTCCTCAAAGAGTACAAAATTCAAGCAAATACAAATAACACAGTGAACAGTTGATAGTACACTATCTGCTGTAATTAATTGGCACTGAAACGTATCGTATAAACAACATACCGTGGCTTTGTCCGTATGGCGTGGTAAATTATTTGCTTTTTTACATTAAGCTTTAAATGTTATATTTAATGAAAATAAATCAAATCAAAGGAGTCTAAAGTCTGTTTTCTGGTTCTGGTTCACACAAAAAATAAATAATCTATCAAAATATATATATATGTAGTTACTAGGCATATAAGTAAACGAAAAATTAATGAAAGATTAATTTTTACATTTATGTACCCATTTAGACTTATAGTGATATTTTTGCTTACATACTTTTAATGTTGTAGTGTAATTTAACAGTCTCAAGCAATTTCATTATTATCTTTGTTAATCCCAAAAATCTGATAGCGAAGTATTCGTCGCTTTGCGCAATTGATCAAAAAGCACTCACATCACAGGCGGTGCGCATCTCAAACGAAAACAGCGATGTGATTTTTCGCAGTACAGCGTAGGCAAAGGACCTAGTGTTAAAAAAATCCTTTTTCCAATATAGCGCGTTGGATTGCGTTCTAGTAATCGAACTAACACATACATGCGTATATTAACATATTTTTCTTGTACCTAATATAAATCTCTGACTACTTCTCTAGAAGCTAAGATATTTCCAATTTTAATTAAATGACTGAAAATACTAAGAATGCACCTGAACTTTAGTACATGCAGATGAAAATTAGTTTCAGGCTTTGCTTAGCCTATTCTAGAAGTAGATAGGCTTTCAAAGAATCAACTATAAAAATGCAAAGGCATATTTTTTTATTTCGAAAATGTGTTCAAAGAGATTCTAGATTTGGGACAGAAGGCTTTGTAAAATTCCACTGCAATAAATAATGCCCTCCAAAATTATGTAAACGTATTCACATAAAGATCTGTCATATTACATCTAGTTTCTTTGTTCACGACAGGTTAGTTAGGCCGTGGCGGGAACCACTATCGCTGTCGCTTGCATATCGTAGATGTGTAATATATGTGTACGTACTTCATATTTTTTTAGCTTTACGCTGCATTTCGAACATAACAAGGTAAGCACATAGAAATGAAACTGGGGAGGCTAGTATCAACACAAACCGTGCCCACATTCTGCCAAAGTATACAAGAATTGTGTGCCGCATTGCGAAACTGAACGCCACACATTACTTTGTTACCAAATATTAAATAAATTTTATTTCTTGGAATAAGAATCGAATTAACAACCTAAAGTCGCACACTTGTGCCCCTGCTGCGCCGGGACAGGTCACTTTGTATATATATACGTTAACATGGTTATTCGTTTTTATATGTTATTTATCTATGTTCCTTTTTTTCCACTTAATTTAAGTGTATAAAATTGTACTCTTTAATTCTCTATACCGATAGCAAACAGAGAAGAAATAATCATACCAGCAAAATATTACATAAATATATATCCCATTTTCCGGCGGCGTACGGTAATCACAAAAGATATGTATATGCCGAGTCTATATCCTACGTAACATTCAAGCTTCCTTCGTATAAAATCGTTTTTAAATTAATTTTTAACATGACGTTGGTTATTCTCTCAATGTTTGTTATTCTAAAAAACAGGGTAAAAATATTTTGACAGGGAAAGTATGTAATTGATTTCAAACAAAAAACTGAGCTGAGCTTGAAAAAATACATTCTTGTAAATGATTGTTTTATTTTAGTCTAGACAATGTTAACTAATTATTTGTGTAAATTATTTTCATTAACGACTATCATTTTTACCCTAAGGGTTCTGTTACATTTCTCAATATAATTTAACACAATTGTCAAATTTACATAAATAGTACACTAATATCGAAGAATTTCTTTTATATCCCTATTATAGTCTTATTGGACTGTAATCCGTAGCTGCCGACTTTGCTGCCCTCAGGTAGTATATTATAATATTGATTTTTTTTCCAGCTCCACGCTGTATCCCGCACACGGCACGGTAGACCGAGGAAACCTCGGTGTTAAAACACTCCGTTCCCCACTTTCTCACGTTCACCAGAGCGAAGAAAAATGGAAATACAAACGTAAATAAATATTTCACTTCCTCGAGTGGGAATCGAACCCACAAACGTCGCGTTTACGCGCGACACCCTTATGCCACTGCGCCACGACAGCCTCAAGTTAGTGCCGAAATTTATTTTATGACTTTTGGATGTGCCAGTGTTGAGAATTAGTGCTATCTCACATACAGTGGAGAAGACAAGATGAAGCTTGAACAGTTAAATATATAAAGCTACGAAATATATAAGTCCCAATTAGATAACCCACCACATGAACAAAAAATTATATCACAAAATATGTACAATAGACATACATAAGCAGTTGTCACCTATGTGTCGGATATGAGGCTGAACAGTTGCATGTGTACCTTCCTAAGAGTTTAGTGCCTTCCAATGATTATGCCAACACACGTCTTCCAAACGAATCGCCAGGAAAAACTAAAATTTAGGTTAGTGATTTGGAGTAATTGAAGTGCCACATTCAATTGAATTCTTTGCACACAAGTCTGCGATTTTATTTATCGTTATATTATTATTATATATTTTTTTATTATTATTTATATAATTATTATTAATTATATATTTATATTATTAATAAAAATATATTATTATTATAGTATTATTTATCAGTGTGGCTAGGAATCCAAACTAATAAAACAAAATAACATTTTTTATGATGGCACGAGAACAATGCCTCGTGATTTTCCACTATCATAGACTCTACAACAAGTATTCAACCACTCTTTTAGAACCAGTGCAATCAGGTAAGGATTGTACTGGTTTACACCAACAAGAATTAGGAAGCAAATATATACATCAGCTATTTTTGCTCGCATGTCTACAGAAGTCAAAACCGTCAAGAGATATTTTTCATAACATATGGTTACATTCTCATCTAATCAACTTGCCGTGTAAGTGTATGTTATCAAGCTTTCTGACGATTTAAGCTTTGATGACAACTGAATAGCCTACCTACCTAATATAGGTTTCAACTGGAAGGATGGGACGAACTGATTTGTAAATGAAATACACGATAAAAAAATTTGAGAGTGGAGGTGAAGTCGGAATATAGACAGGTCGTATTTGTACACCTTTGACTTACCTTGGGAAGTACTCTCGTGCTAATTGATATCCAGAGACAGAGCATGGAGGAAGAAGATGAGACTTCTGAATTAAAAAGTTTTTATTGACTAAATTTGGACTGGTAGCGTTGGAGCTTTTCTAATTTTTTTTGACAAGTGTAAATGTTATTTGACTGGAAAAACACCTTGAAATAATGAACACCAATAGAATTTAAATAATAATAGAATTAAAAAATACTAAAAAATAAACAAATAAAGTGGTAACAAAAAATACTAGTGATAAAGTATTACACGGATTAATATGTCAAAAACAGATTTAATTAAATCAGAAATCAATTTTACATCGCTGCATTATGCAAAAAGCTTCACGGTACAGCCTGAAGCTTCGTTTAATTATGAACAAAATTGATATTATTTTGCACAATATCGTGTGATCGTCTATAGCGTGTCATTTACAGTGTCATTGTTAGCAACGGCCAAAGGTGCGTAATCATAAAAGCTGTCTACCCGATACTAGGAACACTGTTTGTGTTAAACTAACAACAGATGCGATTGAGTAGAGACTAAAAGCTTTGTTTGTGGTGTCGAATAACCCTTATTAGAAAAGGTACATACCAATTTTGAAATGCAGCAGACATTTTGACATATTTTATAGAAAAGTATTACTTGTACTTTAATACTGGATCTGTTACTAAAACGCACACAAAGCTGTGAATTAAGCATCTTTTTTTTATTAACTAATTAACACCGAAATGCAGGAAAAAGAAACTAGATTAAAATTTGTATCAAAGTCATTTTTACGTTTACTAAAGTATAAAAAGGAATTCTAAAAGGAAATTGTTGGAGGATCGTGCAGAGATTTAAGAATATATTGTGGGTTACAGTAATGCGATATTTAACTAATTAACTATTATGATATTTAATTAAATATAGACAATTGTTAATGCATATAATAATTTTCTTAATTATACGTTCGTAATATTTCTCAAGCTAAGTTCATTATTAAACAAAGATACCGAGATTCACCGAACCTTTTTTCTACAAAAGTGTGATTAATAAATTATTATTATTATTTTAGTCCTTATGGATAATTGAACTTCACGTAAAATTGTTTGTTTCTGAAATATACCTGCACTTCGATCTTGTTACCGCTGTTTACATTCAAAGTGTTGACTATTTCATCCATTTTGATGAAAGCCTATCAATTTGGCGCGGTCGACGTGCACTACATTGAAATATATGATTTTCAGCCATTTCCGTTTAAATAACTATATATTATGATACATTTTAAAATTGAGACAAAACTATATTTAGACAAATTATATGTATACCAGAAACTTTAAATCTCAAAAATCTCAATTTATTATTTATCCATTAAACAGATGTAAATATGCAATTATATATAATAATTAGTTATATCTCGTTTCAAAAGCGTACGCAATACACATGAACAGTTTATGTACTATCTTAATATGCTTAATAAGGCTTTAAAATATAAACAAGAACTTTGCTAAGTTTAGAATGTTAATAATATATAATGACTTAATTTTGATTTCTACTTAAATTTTCCACATTAATTATCTTTTGCTACTTGAATAATAAAATGTAAGCTTTTGTACACTAAACTTTACACATATTTTATATATAATATGAAACAAATCAAAAATAATAAACTGCAGCCGATACGATGAATTCTATGTACTTTTTTCCTTATTTGTGGATGCGCACCGTGTCCACACGACCGGAGGCAGGCATTCAAATAAAAATCACAACAAAAAAAAAAGGACGCGGTGTTCGACGTACATCAAAATCGAATTGGATGGATCGAACCTGTACGTATAATTTTATATATTATTGGGTGTTTTTATTTTCCATAGCTGTAGTATTTTAATTTGTTATTCGATATTTTTGAATAATATTGAAAAATATTGAAAAATATTTTTTTGCGTCACAATAAACTACAGTAAATTTAAAGTGCATTTACAAGGTTTTCGATGCAGTATAAATTATACTTCTGGTTAAGAACAAAGAAGTACAGACAAATGAAATGTATTACAATGATAAGTATCGTTTATAATTATTTATTTTTAGTTGCAAAAGAGCAGTTTTTCGTACGGATTGTTCCAGCGTAATGGAGCTCAAAAAATGTTATATATACTTTAATACCTTACTATAATACCTTACTATAATACCTTACTATAATGGAAATTTATAATACGTCTCCAGTTTTCGAAGCTTTTCGAAGCTTATAAAATGTTCATATATGGTAATCATAAATACAAAAATGGTAATCAAAATGTCTAATGATAATTTGGCGACTATTGTGGGAGCTTTATCATCTCATAAATATATTTTTTGTGTTTTCAAATTTCATCGAGAATTTTAACTTCAAGCTTAGCTCCAGTAATCAATAAAATCACACTACCAAAGACGTCTGGTGATGAAGACGGCTTCGGATGACGTTTATCGATAAAGAGAAGCACGTGAGTAGTGAAGACAAGTCAATAATACAAAAAACTATCATTTCAATAACTATTAATTGACACGACGTAACCCACGAAACGTATTTAATTAGCGAGATAAATTCAACAGACGAAAAGTTACGAGCATAACGTACACATAACTTATATAAGATTTAGAATAGTTTTAAAACATACTATGTTAACACTTATTTTGTAGCGTCATGCTGTTTCTCACACATAACTGAGAAGATAGAGGAAACATTAAATATTTCATTTCCTCAAGCGGGAATCGAACCCACAACCTGTCGCGTTTACAATCACACTTTGTGCTTTGTGTGTTTGTTTGTTCAAAACTAAGCGTTTTTTTTGAGTAAACCTTACTTTCTATAATAATATAAATCATAGTCCAATGGATTAAGATCAGGATTAGACGATAGGCAATCTTCATTCAGTGATTTTATTAGAGGTAACTTACACGCAGGTTAATTAATACCTCTGTAATATGTGATCATGTAAAACAGCATGAAATTGCACCGAATTCAATATAAAGCGAAATAGAATATTATAAACAATTACAAGCAAATATCCAACGTCTCTGGGAAAATTGCACATTAGTATTAATATAGTTTTAGAAAATATTTAATAGCATTTCGTTTGTTCAAAAAGCGAATATGTGTTTGATGTATGAGCTTTGGCTTTATGCGGTATCTGGATGCGCTAAACTTTAGTAATGACAGTCAATGCAAAATATTCCTAGAAACTTTTCATATGCAAATACCTTCATAACTATAAAATTTATTTGAAAAGCAATTGTAGCAAATGTTCTATCTCTGTCATAAAATCTAATATTTGTACTAGGGTTCCGTACTTTTTAAGGAATAAAGGAATCCTTATGAGATCACTCTGTTGTTCGTCTGTCTCTCTGGCTAAAAGTGTCTGTCAAGACCCTTTATCTCAGATTTAGATTTATTAGGTTATCTCAGTTGGAGATATCGAGTTGAAATTCAAAGCATATACTATCTAAGGCCCTATGATTTCCTAAAAAAAAATACCTATTTCTATACTTAATTTTAAAAAATATGGCTTTTTATATAACAAAAAACCCGTATTTCGACATTGTAAAGGAAATCAAAATATATAGGGTACTTCTGGATGACTTAGAATTTTGTAATTTAGCAGCTAGCATTACAGATAGTACTAGTTCAAGAAAAATCTGAAAACTATATATTTGTGGTTAAGAGCGAAGAAATGGAAATATAAATTTAAATAAACATTCCTATCTCCTCGAGTGGGGATCGAACCGACAACCATTTGGTATTACAGTCACACTTTATGCCTCTGTACTTAAATTTGAAAATCAGTATTATCAAACAAAGTAATCAAACAATCAGAATATTATAAAACTATTGTACATTATAAAACATGATATAAGTTCTAAATGTAATTCTCCTGAATAAGCTACAATTTAATATATACATAAAATTTTCAAATTTATGTATTTCAAATTGTTTCCTATTTTTTTTTAATTTTTATTATTTTAAACAGAAGTAAAAAATATATAAAAACGTTTTATGTTAGATTTGTATTTATTCTTTTTTTAATCAAATATATTTTTTTTATTTATTTCTTGACGATGTCGTTTATATATTAGCAACTCACTACTTTCTTTTCGTAAACATGTCCAGCCGCGGACGTACGATACTTTAGTTAAGCAAAACATTATTATTGATGATTTTGAATTAATTACGCCTTTCATTGCACCAGAATACTCTTTTCATTGGTTTAAATTTACCATTCGTAATTGTATTTATATAGGAAATTCACAAATTTGGTTTAGGCGATTTTCTATTTTTATTATTGAGCCGAATGAGAGATAACATTCATTAAAATTTCGTATACCTACACAACATCTAGAAGTCCTTTGAAAAGTGAACATTTTTGATTAAGCCAACCTCGAATATACACAGCACATCGAAAAATATAAGTTTTCGGGATATGGTACATATTCTTTTTAATTATAATTTATTCAGCTTCACTCTGTAATTCTGCACACAGCAGAGTAGGCAGAGAGAACTTAGTGTTGAGACACCCCGTTATCCACTTTCTGCCTTTTGTAATTTGCTGTTTTTTGTAATTTATAAATCTTTATTTAATTTCCTAATAGAAGAACCAATATTCTTTGCGTAAGCTAAACCTACATCGAGGAAAACCATATGCAACTTTTGTGGAAGCGTAAAATTAAAACTTTTAAGTGTCTTTATAATGTAACAAAAAGAAATCACCTCTTACATAGGATGTAATGACATTCTTCAGATCAACTAATTGGTGATTGTTCTTTTTTAGGTACATAATAATTCATGACAGAGAAAAATATTATTTGTCAGCAAACTCATAAAATTTTATTTTTAACCATTGTTTACGGGGCTTCTTAAATGTTATTTACTGGTATAATTTTCTTCTCTCTGGAGTACATTTAACCAAAGTAATATATATGTATCTTATTCTTTGCTTCTTATCAAAATTTTGGAAGTGACACTGTCCCACTTCTTTTAAGATAATATCGTGTTATCTTTATCGATTTGAATACATCTACAGTATCTTTGTTACTTACACATATGTGTTTTATAAGCTATATATAATAACCACATATCAGTGAATATTCCATCAACATTAACCGATAATATCAATTTCACTTTTATGTGAAGTTAATTAAGAAATTTATAAAATTACTGTAAGCAATCTCTGACAGTTTATAAGTAGAGTAGAGAAGAAAAAAAGTTCGAGAGTCGACCCTAAATAAAGAGAGAAGGAAAACAAGCCAGAAGAGGAGTCTTAGACAGTTTTTTATTAACTATAATTTCTTATAAATTGTAAAAACTAGAGATGTAAATTTATAGCAATACAAAATAACAATTTAATGATACAGTGATAGTTTGTATATCCAGTTACTCAATGTCGTAAAATAACGACGCGACTTTATTTGAACAGCAGCATGTTTTCATTATAATTAATTAGCGCTCTGTGTATATAAACAACTGGTACTTTGAATTTGTTTAAGTTTACAGTTTCTTATTATTTCCTTATCTATTCTGCTATTTTATTATTTGTATCTTAGGACTACCCTCTATTATGAGAGGCCAGTCGTAGCGCAGGGGCACAAAGTATGACTGAAAATGCCTCTGACTATGGGTTTGATCCCCATATGCGGAAATGATATATTTATTTAAATTTATAATTCCATTTCTCCTCTCTGTTGTCGACGTAAAGCGCGGCGTTGACTTCCGTCTCTTTACACAATGCTTCCAGAAGTCGGCGTAGAGTAGGGAACGGAGTCTATCAACACTACGCTTCCTCTGCCTACCCAGCTATGTTTGGGATACAAGTGATTTATTTTTCATTGAGTACTGTCTATTAATATTTGCGTAAACATGGTCTTAAAGTATTATTGTCTTATAAATTATATTATTTGTGTAAGTACCATACGAAAATATACAAAAGAGATACTGTTTGCCCGCTTTTGTCTGTTATTCCATTATGTGATACCTACATGGGAATTACG